>PVKS010042032.1:0-15681 GCA_004027875.1 Aplodontia rufa
TTCTTTTCTATCTTGATATCAGTACCATGCTGTTTTTGTTACTACGGCTCTATAGTATAGTTTTAGATCTGAAATGGCAAAATCACCTGTTTCATCATTCTTGCTTAGTAGTGTTTTAGCAATTCTTGGTTTCTTGTTGTTCCAAATGAATTTGAGAATTGCTTTTTCTATGTCTGTAAAGAATGACATAGGTATCTTTATAGGGATAGCATTAAATCTATATAAAGCTTTTGGTAGAATGGCCATTTTTATTATATTAATTCTGCCTAACCAAGAGCATGGGACATCTTTCCATCTTCTTAGGTCGTTTTGGATTTCATTCTTCAGTGACTGATAGTTTTTGTTGAAGAGATCTTTGATTTCCCTTGTAAGGTTAATTCCCAAGTATTTTATTTTTTTCAAAGATATTTTTGAAAGGGACTGATTTCCTGACTTCTTCATCACTCCTATTATTATTAGTGTATAGGAAAGCTATTGATTTATGTGTGTTGATCTTGTATCCTGCCACTTTGCTAAATGTGTTTATGAGTTCAAGCAGTTTACCGATGGAGTTTTTTGGATTTTCCAGATACAGGACCATATCATCAGCAAACAGAGAGAGTTTGACTTCCTCTCTTCCTATTTTTATCCCTTTGATTTCTTTCTCTTGCCTTATTGCTCCAGCTGGGGTCTTAAGGACAATATTGAATAAAAGTGGTGAGCACGGACAGCCTTGTCTTGTTCCCGATTTTAGTGGAAATTCTTTCAGCTTTTCTCCATTTAATATTACACTAGCTGAGGGTTTAGCATATATTGCCTTTACATAGTTCAGAAATGATCCTTTGAACCCCATCTTCTCTAGAGTTTTGAACATAAAAGGGTGCTGGATTTTATCAAAGGCCTAAAAGTTTCTTTTGATGATTTTCCTTTTGTGGTTCCTCTTCCAAAATGCTCTCACTTGTGTCACTGCAAGCAGCTTCTTCACAACTAATACTCCTCAAAACTGCTTGCCTATCATCAAATTCAGCAGCACCACTTTCACTAGTATCACTGCAAACACTGTATTCCCCGCTTAGAGACTTCAGGATGGATTTACGAGGGACATATTCTCCATTCACAACATCAACAAAGACTATAAATGTCAGCAGGAGTCCCAATTGTAGGCAGCTTTTGGGCAGAATGACCACTTCTAGCACTGTTCTTTTGTTTATGTTTGATTTCTTTCTTTTCACTGAATTTTAAAGTGGCATTTTCCCCAGTATTTATTCTAACCCTCTTAGGTTCAACAGTATGAGAAAAATGTTGTTGGTACAGAATTATCTCCAACCCCTACAGCATCATAGTCATTTTCATTATCGCTATCACCACTGTCATCATCATCTTCTTCATAACTGTGACAGGAATCTGACCCGTTCACTGAACAGTTCAATTGACCATTCACTTGACTGTTGAATAGTTTTGAACTTGAAACATCCTTATGACAACTGCTTGGAGCAAGGGAATTTGCTTCTTGATGTATCATATTCACATTCATGTTTTGATCTGCCTTTTCCTCTTCAGAAGAGGCTGTGTCATCTCCGTTTGTAATCACAGTATCAGGTTTACTATCAAGTTCACCCAGCAATTCTTCTTGTCTCTAGTTCTTCAAGTCGAGCCCACAATTCCTTATCAGCAAGCACATCTTCTGATTTTACTTCATTTGCAAAATTTGCTTCAAAAATGTTTGAAGGTTTTGGTTTAGAATGAGGTTTATGAGCAATTCATTGTTTTCCTTTAAATTCAAAGTCACTTTTAATTCCTTCTCTTGCATCAACAATATCTCCTGCAGCATCCCTCATTTTCTGCAAATCTTCTGTGAATTCAACTCTGGATTCAAAATTTTTCATCACTTTTAAAAATCATCTATTGTTTTTCTTACACGTTCTTTCTGATGTTCAACTAAACCTACAGCCTGTTTTGCTCAGCACTTTGCAAACCAGTTGTTCCCAAGTAAAACAGTGACTTCATTAGTATGAACAAGTTTTCCTGGCATGAAGGCAAAGGGGCCAAATGGTACCATGATATTATAAGACAACTTATCAGGCAAAGTACTGAGTCTTTCTTGAAGGGCTTTACAGTCATTATCTACCGTCTTCCAATGCTGGATTTTCTCTTGGTAGTTAGTGACCACCTTTTCTTGCTCCTCGCGGAGTTGCTACACCTCCAGGGTCCACAGCGGCGCAGCGGCTGAGGCCGAGGCATGGGGCTCGGGGTTGGACCGGGCCTCCATGACCGGGACACTGGGATCCTCAGCGGGGTGAACGAGTCCTAAACAAGTGTTTATGGAGGCGGCATGGCCGGCTGCTGCCCAGAGCCCTGATGCTCACCTTCATGCACTGCACCCCTGGCGCCGAGGAGGCGGCGCCTGTCTCGGCTGCTGACCCGGGGGCCACTACTCCAGTCGGCCGCACCTCCTCTGCATTCCCCATTCCTAATTTTTTGAGGAATCTCCACACTGCTTTACAGAGTGGCTGTACCAGTCTGTAGTCCCACCAATTGTGTGTCAGTGTTTCTTTCTCCCCAAATCCTTCCAGCATCTGTTATTATTTGTCTTTTCTATCTTTGCCATTCTGACTGGAGTGAGATGAAATCTTAGTGAAGTTTTGATTTGTATTTCTTCAATTGCTAGTGATATAGAAAACTTTCTCATATGTAGATTGGTTTTTTGAACTTCCTCTGTTGAGGAGCTTCTGTTTAGTTCTGGAGCCCACTTATTGATTAGATTGTTAGGATGTCTGTCAAACTAACCTGTGTAAACATTTTATACTAATCTTCATAGTGCATTGCATCTTCTACAATTAAAAAAAGAAAAAGAATAAGATGTGACTTGTCTACAAAGAAAATGAACCCAGAAGCAGTCAACTTCACAAAGGACTTTTGGAAAAAAAAGTTCAGTAGAAAAATCTGATTTATGGGGCTGGAGTGGTTGGAATGGTTGGGGTGGTGGCTCAGTGGTTGGAGCACTTGCCTGGTATGTGTGAGGACCTGGGTTCAAACCCTAGTACCACATACACAACTAAGTGTAGGAGAAACAAAGGACAGATGAAAAAATAAATACAATTAATTCTTTCTCTTTCACTCCTTTTCCTTTAAAGAAAGAAATTAAAGAGCCACTGCTTGGCCCCCCAGGCCTCTGGTCCTGGGCCAGGGGGCATGCTCAGGAACCTAACACTGAGGACCCCTGCTTCGAGGAGCCAACTCACTCAGTCCAGCTGCTATACAGGCCCCCAAGTCCATGGTCCCAGCCATCAGGCATGACCAGGAAACCCACCCCCTGATCACCCCTGTCAGGAAGAACTGATGTGCCCCACCCAGCCACCATGCAGGCCCCAGGCCTCTGATCCTGGGCCAGGAGGTGAGCCCAGGACACCCTTGAGGACCCTACCCTGGAGCCATCCAGCTGTAGAACTTACCTGCCAGATCCAAATATATTGGGCACATACCACTGCCAAGGACCCTAGGTCCTGTCATGGTGTAGAGGCATGACTCTTCTGGCTCACCCCATGCCTCCAAGGCCCCAGGACCCAGCTAAGCTCCTCAACTGCTGCTCTTCTAAAATCCAGGAGGATGCCTCACAGCCCTAACAGATTCCGGACCAATGCAAAGATCCAAAAGATATATCAAAACAAAGCTTCAGGCAAAAGCAACTTTCTGGAAGAAGATGGTCAGCAGAGGGAGGGATGGTGTCTGACCCAACCCTTTGACCTGCAAGGAAGAAGCACCTGAGACCTGCCTTTGCTTCCCACAAGGAACCTCATTTCAAAGATTCAGAAGCAGCTCTTAAAAAAAGAAGATTCAAATTAGAAAAGATTCACCTTATACCCACAATTCCCCTCCCAAGGAACACACACAAGGAGTGGGATGAAAAACTAAAAAAAATTATTGATGATCTGATTATTTAAAAGAAATAATGAACTAAAGGAAGATAGATTTAATGAAGGGACTATGTGGAAAACTCAAGAGATGAAAAGCTCCATTATCAAAGAAATAGACATACTGAAAAGGGAAGCAACAGAACTAAAATCTTTAGTCAATTACATCAGAAGATAATGAAATAATTTCATAATAGGCTAACTTCTGTAGAAAACAGAACCTCAGCTCTTGAAGAAAGACTTCTGAAAATGAGGATAGGTTGAGAAAGCTTGAGCCCATGGATGACAAAAAAGGAAAAAAAAACCCTCACAGAACATGTGTAGAATTTTCAAAATGTCTGGGACAAAATCAGAAGAAGAAATCTAAAAGTAATTGGGATACAAGAAGAAATTTGAATGCAAACAAATGGCATGAAGAACATTTTTTTTCTTTTTCTTTTTAAAGAGACAGAGAGAGAGAGAGAGAGAGAGAGAATGAATTTTATTTAGTTTTCTATGTGGCCTTTGCTGCTCTGAAACATTCTTGTGTATGTGGTGCTGGGGTTCGAATTTTCATCCTTGCGCATGCCAGGCAAGTGCCATAACCACTAAGCCACCGCTCCAGCCCCATGAAGAACATTTTCAATGAAATAATTACAGAAAAATTTTCACTTATTAGGATAGAGTCAGATATGATCATCCAGGAAGAATATAGAACACTCAATAGGCCTAATCAAATAAGAAACTTAGAGAAACACAACATATTAAAAATGTATTGCAGGGAAATCAAGGAAAGAACACTAAAAGCCCAAGAAAGAAATGTGAAATCACTTGCAGAGGCAAATACATAAGGACCACCTCTGATTTTTCAGCTCAGACTCTAGAAGCAAGAAGATCCTGGAAGGATATATTTCAATCTTTTAATGAAAACAACCTGCAACCATGAAAATTATACAGCAAAAGTCAGCTTCAAATTTGAAGGGAAAATTCAAACATTTATGATAAGATCAAACTTGCAGCATTTATGGACAGAAAACTAGCATTACAAAGAATTCTAAAAGATCAATTCCAGGTAGAAGAAGAAGAAAAAATCCTCAAAACCCTCTATCAGAGGAAATTCAAAGGCTATCAAAGGACTACAAAGATAGCACAGAACTGACTAATAAAACAACACAAACATATGCCTATCTTAACACTAAATGTGAATGGTCTAAATGCACCAATTAAAACACACAGATTTATTAAGCTATTCTGAGAAACTGAAAAGGAGGGAACTCCCAAACACTTTTTATGAGGCAACCATAACTCGGATACCAAAACCCAACAAAGACACATCAAAAAAGAAAACTACAGATTTTTATCCCTGATGAGCATTGATGTAAAAACCCTTAATAAAGTTCTAGAAACAGCATTCAAAAACACATCAAGAAAATAATTCATCACAATCAAGTTGGCTTCATTCCAGGTATGCAAGGCTGGTTCAACATATGCAAGTCAATACTTGTGATTCATCATTTAAGCAGAATTAAAAACAAAAATCATATGATTATCTCAATTGATGCAAAAAAGGCCTTCAATAAAATTCAGCACCATTTATGCTCAAAACTCTGGAAAAGATAGGGATCAAAAGAACATATTCATGAGTGTGTAACAATTCCCTCCAGTATGTAAGACTATGTTGAATGAATTAAAAAAAAACAAAGGGAGATCATTAGAAGAAAGGGTCCAGGGGGTGGGAGGAGGTGATGGAGTGGGGAAGTGCTGGGGAGGGGTATTGGCCAAATTGTATTGTTATACTGTGTACCTGTATGAATATGTAACAATAAATTCCATCATTACATACAACTCTAATGCACCAATAAAATGTGGAAAAGAAGAACTTACATTAATTATATAAAGGGTATATGTGACAAATCCTCAGCTAATATAATACTAAACAGTTAAAAACTGAAAGCATTTCCCTCAGACTCAGGAACAAGACAAGGCTGTCCTCTCTCACCACTTTTATTCAATATAGTCCTCAAGACTTAGCCAGAGCAATCAGGCAAGAGAAGGAAATAAACAAGATAATAATAGGGGAGAGAAAGTCAAACTATCCCTTTTTGCTGATGACATGACTCTATACATGAAAGACCCAAATAATGCCACCAGAAAACTGCTTTAGTTTATAAACAGATTTAGCAAATGGGAAGGCTACAAGATCAATACCCATAAATCAATAGCTTTCCTCTATGCTAACAATAATATGTCAGAAGAAGATATCAGGAATTTGGTTCCATTAACAATATCCTCAAAAAGATTAAAGTATTTGGGAATTAATTTAACAAGGGAAGTAAATGACTTCTATAATTAAAATTATTGAACATTGAAGAAAGGAATTGAAGAAGACTTGAGAAGATGGAAGGATGTCCCATATTCTTGGTCATGCAGAATTAATATAATTAAAATGGCCATTCTTCCAAAGGCACTATTCAGATTCAGTGCAATCCCCATCAAAATACCAATGTCTTTCTTACAGATATAGAAGAAGCAATTCTCAAATTCATTTGGAACAAGAAGAAGCCCAGAATAGCCAAACATTACTAAGCAAAAACGAGAAGACAGGGTTTCACAATACCACACCTAAAACTATACAATTGAGCTGTAGTAACAAAAACAGCATGGAATGAAGACCAATGGAAGAGAATAGCATAATCTGAGACAATCCCACAAATCTTTAAACATCTGATCTTTGACAAACTGAGTCAAAATATAATGTGGAGGAATGAAAAACTATTCAACAAATGGTGCTGGACAAACTGGACAGCCATTTGCAGGAAGTTGAAATTAGAACCCTACCTCTCACCTTGCCCAGAAAATAAAATCAAAATGGATCAAGGAACTTGGAATTACAATGCTAGAAGAAAAATTATAAGCCTGTGGGAGTTGGCAATGACTTTCTCAATAAGACTCCAGAAGCGAAATAATTAAAATAAAAAATTAATGAGTGAGATGCTACTAACTTAAAAAACTTTTATTCAGCCAAGAAATTGATCAAAATTGTTAAGCGAGAACCCACAGAATGGGAGATAATCATGACGTGTGATTCCTCTGACAGGGTACTAATATCCAAAATTTACAAAGTGTTCAAAAAACTTAACATCAAAAACACAAACAATCCAATCAATAAATGGGGCAGAGAGCTAAAGAGAAACTTCTCAACAGAGGAAATTGAGCAAGCCAATGAATACATGAGAAAGTGTTCTAAATCACTAGTAATCAAAGAAATGCAAATCAAAACTACATTAAGATTTCACCTCACTCTTGTTAGATTGGGAAAAATGATGAATATAAATAGTAAATGCTGTAGGGGTTACGGGGAGATAGGAAAACTAGCACAGTGTTGGTGGAACTGCACAGTTTTGGTGGAACTGCACACTGGTACAGCTGCTCTGGAAAGCAGTGTAGACTCTTCCAATATTAGGGTTGAATCCACCATATGACCCTGTTAACCCTCTGCTGGGTATTTTCTCAGAAGAGTTAGTATAGGCACAGTACAGTGACACATCAAAATCAATGTTCATTGCAGCTCAATTTATAGTAGCTAAATTATGGAATCAACCCATATGCCTGTCACTGGATGAATGGATCCAAAAGCTATGAGACACACACACACACACACACACACACACACACACACACACACAAAATGGAGTTCTACTCAGCTATTAGAAATAATGATATTCCTACACTAGATACCCAATTAACACATGAGTTCTTCTGGGGGAAACTGCAATAGATGAAACCCATAGTAGCTTATCTATGTGTTAGCATTACCCCTGGTTATCAAAGTTTATACACATTGATTGCTACAGTTTTGACAATGTTTCCCCCTCATCTATATCCTGTATCGCAATATACTTCTAATAAATGTAGAAAAAAAAAGAAATAATGATATTATGGTCTTTGAAGGTAAGCAAATGGCAATGAAAGAAATCATGCTGAGTGAAATTAGCCAAATCCAGAGACTCAAGGGTCAAACGTTTCCCCTCATTTTGGAGACTAGAACAAATCCTAGGCTTGGGTGAAAGGTAGTCAAACTCATGTATTAGACCCACCAAAGACATAACAATCCATAATCTAAGGGAATCATAGATATATAGGGGGTGGGGAAAGGGGAATGTGAAAGGTGGAAAAAGGGAGGTGGGTAAAGGGAGGGAGAATTGGGAGGTTTCTAGGGAGACAATCAACAATGTAACACTCTTTACCCCATCATAAAGCTGAATAATACTTATATACTTATGCAAACATTTAATTCTGGAAAATTTACAATCGTATATACATATATAAACATGTTGAAATATACACACACACACACACACACACACACATGCTGAAAATATGTTAAACATCCCTAGCCATCAAGGAAATACAAATGCAAATTCCATTGAGAGTTTATCTCATTTGGGTCAGAATGGCAATTATCAAGAACAAAAATAATAATGAATACTGTTGAGGATTTGAGGAACAGGGTCATACATCATTGGTGAGATTGAAAATTAGTAGAATCACTCTGGAAAGCAGTATGGAGATTCCTAAAAAAAAGAGTGGAACCACCAAATGACCTAGCTGTCCCACTCTTTGGTATTTATCCAAAAGAACTGAAATCAGTATACTATAGTGATATAGACACATCAATGTTAATAGAAATTGAACCCATGAAGGCCAAGTTTTGGAATGAACCCAGGTTTCTGTCTACAGATGAATGGATGAAATATGATTTCTGCTGGTAAATGGAACTGCAGAACATACTAAGTGAAATAAACCCAACCCAGAAAATAAAAATGCTCAAATATTTTCTCTCATATACAGAAACTAGACCAAAATAAGAAAAAAAAAAGGGAAAATAGAAGGGTGATCAGTGGAGCAGAAAATGGGAATTGATGGGGAAGGAGGAGGGATGGAGAAAAGAGAGGAGGCATGAAATGAAATTAATGAAATTATGCTATGTACATATGTGAATATACCACAGTGAATTCCATTTTATGTATATCTATAGAGTACTAATTTTAAAAACTATAAAGAAGTAGATGGAACACCAGTTGAGTAGTGGGAGAGGAGGCAGGATGGGCAGAAAAGTGGAAGAAATGAGGATAGAAATGGAGCAAATTACATTCCATGCCATGTATGACTATGTGACAACAAACCCCAATATTATATATAACTATAATTCACTAATAAAATGTGTTTTGGGGGTTGAGGCATGCCTAAAAATCCGTATAGCTCTTCCGTTCACTTTCCTTTGACTAAAACTTGGTTACATGGCCTCACATAACTATAATAATGTTGGAAAAGTTTGTATAGCCTGTGTTCTGGAAGACAGGAGAACAGAGATAAAAGGCTTTCAAAAAGCAAAGCAGATAGTTCATATAAGCATCAAACCCATGGACATATAATTTTGAAAGAATTCTCCACAGATTCCTTTAATTTAGTATGTGTGTTTGTCTGTATCTAAATCTATATATCTGTCTATCTATATATACTGGCTATGTCCTCTATATAAATGGGAAGAACCAAAATTTAAAGAATAAATTATATTGTAAAAACAAAAAACAAAACAATCTCCCTCACAAAAATGCACTGAGATTTCATCTCATTCTAGACAAAATGATGATCATCAAGAATAAAAATAATAATGCTAGTGAGGAAGTAGGGAAAGTGGAACTCTTATTCTCTATTTGTGGGATTGTAAATTAGTATAACAGTTATGGAAATCAGTATGGAGTTTTTTCAAAAGAACTACCACATGACCCAGCTATATCACCTTCAGTATTTATACAAAAGAATTAAGATCAGAGTACTAGAGATACATGCATACTCATGTTTATAGTAGAACAACTAGTAAGTATTTGGAACCACACATAGGTATTATATTTACATGTGTATAACGAATGATACACAATTTACATTTGTGGAACCAGCATAGGTGTCTGTTAATACATGTGTGGATAAAGAAAATATGGTATATTATCACAATGGACTTTTATTAAACTGTAAAACTAAGAACAAAATTGTTATTTTTATGAAATGATGGAACTTAAGATTCATATTAAGTGAATCAATCCAGGCACATAATGACCAGGATCCTATGTTTTATCTCATAGGTGGAAACTAGATAGAAAAAATTGAAAAAGGAACCTCATGAAAATATAAGGGATACCAGTATGGGAGAGAAATTTGGTCAAGAGGAAGGAAGAGGGGAGGACAAGAGGGATACTAGGAATCAAAACTGATTAAATTATGTAATGCACAAATGTAATTAATATATCACAATGAAACAACTACTATGTATGACTATGCACAGTGAAAAAGTAATTTAAAGATTTACTGTTATAAAAGTGGAATTGAAAAATGTGAGTCTTAAAAAAAAGAAATGGAGAACATTTTTTGAGAAGTTGTGTTGCATATGTAGTTACAATATGATGTGCCCCTGATCCTAATTCAGAATTACTCCCACATCACCTATACCCCAGTGTCTTGACTCTTTTATGTATTTCCCCTTATAACAGATATAAATGTCATATACATATATATATACACACACACACATATGTACATATATAGATACACACACACGTATATACATATATTTGTGCATTTTCCAGAATTAAATGATTAAATTTAATTAATAAGTGGTGAAGAACATTTGTTGATATCCATTCTCTCCTCTTCTTCCACCATTTGTATTAGCAAATACATAGAGTTTGTGATGCGCTGCACTAATTTTGATTAATTATGAGCTCTGTGCATTGAGACTCCAAGACATAAAATAGTCAATAATGAGCCAGTGCCTGCAGTTCTTCAGTTTGATGGCTCCAGTCCAGTGGGCTCCATATCTGTGTCTCCTCTTTCCAAGACTGTTTGCATCAGGAAGCTGCTATCCGAGGCTACATTAATGCTAATCCTGCAGGTGAAGCAGGAGGTCACTGCTCGTCTGGCAGGGGAAGGCTATTGGATCTGCTCTCCTGGGTCATGACTTTGCAAATGCACAGTGCAAATCAGTAAGTTCTGTGGGAAATGGAAGATGGAGGAGGCAATGTCCAAAGCATTGTTTTTTCATCATCAGGAGAAGCATGCAGTTGAGTGGCCAGGTGGGAGCATAATAAAATACAAATTTCAGTTATAAGGACTGTGAGTTCATATGATTGGTTATAGTGAGAACAACAGAAATCTCATCCAAAGTTTTGCTTTTCTCCACACTGATTCTAATTCTCATAGAATCTATCCAGGAAGAGAGAAAATCCATCCTTTTAAACTGTGTCCTAAGCAATGCAAAAAGTTTATGAAGGTTCAATGGGGATGAGCTTGAGTATTAGGATAGTATCCACACATCTGAGCCCTTATTGAGAGATTCCTGAGTGCAGAAGGGTGCTGAGCTATGTGTTCTGTGTATATTATTTGCATTCATCTGCCAAGTCTTCTACAAAGTATAAATGCCCCTTTGTAATATTTACAGAATAGAAAGGAGCACAGCTCCTTATGTAACTTGTGTTAGGTGTTTTGGTAAAATACACTGAACCTTGTCTGAATGAACTATCTGGTTACTGCCACAGGGCATTTGGGCAAGAGAAGCTGGGCAGATTCTCTCCCAGATAACTCAGTCATTTTACTTACCTGTCACCCCAGGTGAGGCTTCTTCTTCACTAGGCACTACTGATTGGGGGTGTATGGGAGATAATAGTACAGATCAGTGTATGGTGCTACAATTTAGGTGGAGTGGCTGAGATCTGAGGAAAAGTTTATACAAAGGGAAGACTGAGCCATTTCAGCTCAGATCTCTCCCTGGTACTCTAAGATGAACTTTCAGCTGTCTTGCTGCTCCTACATTCTTATAACCTGCCCACTGAATCTCAAGAGGAGGCATGAAGTCAGGTTAGGATTCTATTACTACTCAGGAAACTTGTAAGTTAAAAATGTACACGAGATGTACTTGCAGTTAGGAAATCTGGATCTCTGCTTCAAATATTCAGATGGTTGGGAAATAATAAAAAGATGAGCAGTTCTTAGTGAGAGCTTGGCAATTTAATTTTACTGCTGTCAGTTCCATTTATTATTTCTTGAACATAGGTCAGGTTGTGAGTACCTCTGAGTTTTAGTATCATCATCTGAATTAATTTCAACTTGATATAATTGCTGAGTATGGATTAAACAGAAAATAGGTTTTATGTGATTAATATGTGATCCATGTATGGAATATGGTCAGGTACAAGTTAACAGTTCTTATTAATAATACTATTTTCTTCATGTCATTCAACTAAAATGTCTTGTGACCTGAGTTACCATTTTCCTCTCTGTAATATTGTATTCTAATTTTGTCTTTATATAGGTATAGGCTGCTTAATGGAGAGGAATGACTAACCTTGTTGAGTTTCTGATTCCCCAGAGCCTATACTGTGTTTGGCACAGAGGTGGCATGAAAAATGAAAATGTGTGCTGAGCCTTGAATAGACCCTTTGGTCAGAAATCCTGGCCATAATCTTCAACAAACTTGGAGCTTTTCTATCTGTTCCTTCATCCTATTCAGGCACGTGTCATAGAATAAGAGGCACATCTGAGTGTCTCTTGTTGCGTCTGTGTCATGGACACATGGGTCATATACTTCTTCTTAACCAGTGTCTACAACTTCCAAGTATTCAGAGACCCTGGCAGAGATTTTCATGGGTATTGACAAAGCAAGAAGTGCACAGAAAAACCGTATTGCTTGTTCTGAGACGTATTTTACACTTACAGCATTTCAAAGCATAGCATCTTTTGACAATTATATTTATCAGTAGATACACTATTTCTTTAATAGATGAATTTTTATTGTGTTAAAAACCATAATGTCAAAATAGTATTTGTTTTCAAACCTTGCTTATGTGCCACATATTGTGTGGTGAAGAGTATTACATCTCCTTTTACTCTTAATGATTGTGGTATGAATGTTGACAGATTGAAATATTTTCAACCATTTTTCATAAGTAGCAGGTAAGTACACAGCACTTCCATGCTGATTTACTAATCTCTATCACAGGGCATTCTCTCTCTCTCTTTTTTTTATTCAGGGCTGAGGACCGAACTCAGGGCCTTGCGCATGCAAGGCAAGCGCTCTGCCACTGAGCTAAATCCCCAACCCTGGCATTGTCTCTTTTATTGGAGCAAAAGTGAAAAATATCTTCAAGACAATATAAATTTTCTTAATTTGTTATGTTGGAAAAATTATTACTAGAAGGTTTGAGGGATATTTTTGGTGATACATATTCAGAAAAAAATGGATATATGGATGTACATGACAATGCTTGTATTTTATTGAGACAACAAATGTAGGTGATTAATAGTAATATTGAATATTCATCAATTGTGGTTAAAACATTGTCCTCCAACTACATGTTATATAATAGTTCCCAGTTGTGTGAAATGAGAAGCATGAGTTGTGAAAGGCTTGTCATTAACAATAAACTTACAAGTTAAATGATATCCCTCTCTTTGGTTCTGCTATGCATCAGTTCTTTAACTGGATATACATGTAGGTACTACAGAAAGACTTAAAAGCACATCTTGATGCCAAGTAGTACATTCAGGGGTGGTTGATATTGCATTACATAGTACTTAGATGAGTTTTAGGCACTTCTTTGGTAAATTTTTAAGAGAAGTACATGGATATATAAATCAATATTGACGTGGAAACATTAACAATAACATTTACCCATCAAATGACAGCTGCCTTTGGGCGAGAGCTGTGCAGAAGAATGAAATGATGCAGAGATAAAAAGAACTCAAATTTTGTTGGTGATAATTCAAATCTCAATATACTGTTAGTTAGAAAGCAAATATTACTCAATGTTTATACTTCATATTGGTTGTCAGTCTTATTTATGATGATTATAGGTAATGTCACTGCACCATTTTTAAGCGCCAGGACATATTCTTTGGCACTGATTCATTATCCTGGTTTAACCCGTTTTTATCTCATCATCCCAGATGTGCAACAGATAGAAAAAGTTAAATACAGCTTATGAAATAAAATATGCATATGAAATAACATGTAAGCACATAATACTACTAATAAAATTATAGGATATCATCATATTAATAATAATTAATATAATAATATACATAGGCCCTAGATTATGCTTTCTAACCTATTTTAATTCACTTGTCAATTTTTTTTTTAAAGAAAGAGGGGACAGTGAGAGAGAGAGAGAGAGAAGCAATTTTTTTTTTTGGCAGCCCAGAATCCGTTTATTATCAAGGCACACAGGGTTTTTATAAGGAGGGGAGAAGCCAAGGAATCAATAATCCTTCCAAGGGAGTTGCCAGGGGTTATGCAGACAAACAACTAGGTAACAGCCTGTGGTTAGCACATTCCAACCCACTCTAATCTTCATTTTGCATAACAATTAGGAAGCTTAACAAAGCAGGACCTAGCAGCTCTTCCAGAAGGAACTTATGGAAATAGTAACAAGATTGCTCTAGGGCAGCTGTTGAAATGGGGGTGAAGGCTACACCCCAACAAAACATATGTGATCTTGGTAAACTGATGCCTGCTTTCAGAATAAGCCCTGATATGGTGTATGGTTCCTTTTTTTGCCTATAAATTTCCCTTTCCAGAAAAAAAAAATAATTTACTTCAATAAAAAGGAAAACTGAGCTTTAATTTGAATTTAAAAACTTTAAAAATTGAAGGGGAATTTTGGATTGCTTTCTTCTATAACCAAACTTGCTCATTGCATGCTTCCCAAGAGGCCTGAAACACAGGGGCAATGCTAGAGCATTGGTTCAAAAAACAGTAAAACTAGATGATGTGTCTAAGGCCAGGGGACTCCTCGCCCAAGAATTTCATGAAATTAGACAATGTTTCCAATTAGACAAACATTAGATAGAACATTGGCTTCTTTTTTTTTTCTTTAAGGAGAAAGGAACAGTGAGAGAGACAGAAAAAGAGAGAAATAACTTTATTTTAGTTTTTCACATGGCCTTAGCTCCTCCAACACTCAGTTGTGTACGTGGTGCTGGGGTTTGAACCCGGGTTCTCGTGCTTGCCAGGCAAGTGCTGAAACCTCTGAGCCACTGCTCCAGTCCAGAATGTTGGTTTCTAAGGGGACATGTGTGCTACCCTCTTTAGAAGATCAAAATTTTAGAGTGCAGTTCTCACCAGAGGACTGATCAAGCCAATGAATACATGAGAAAGTGCTCTAAATCATTAGTAATCAGAGAAATGCAAATGAAAACCACATTAAGATATCACCTTACACCAGTCAGAATGGCAAAGATGAAGAAAATAAGCAACAATAGATGCTGGAGGGGATGTGGAGAGATAGGCACACTAACACACTGTTGGTGGAGCTGTAGATTGGTACAGCCCCTCTGGAAAGCAGTATGGAGAATCCTTAAAAAATTAGGGATGACTCCACCATACGACCCTGCTATTCCACTCCTGGGAATCTTTCCAGGGGATTTACAATCAGCCCATTACAGTGACACAGCAATATCGATGTTCATAGCAGCACAATTTACCATTGCTAGGCTATGGAAACAACCCCGGTGTCCCTCACTGGAAGAATGGATTCAAAAACTGTGGTACATTTATACCACGGAATTTTACACAGCAATTAGAAACAATGATATTGCAGCCTTCGAGGGTAAATGGATGGTTATGGAAGAGATCATGATGAGTAAAATCAGCTTAACCCAGAGATCTAAGGGTCGATTGTCTCCACTCATCTGTGGAGGTGGGGACTAGACCCTGGACAATGAGAAAGTTGGTCTAGTAGCATGAGTTAAATCCAGATAA
>PVKS010042033.1:0-15693 GCA_004027875.1 Aplodontia rufa
AATAGAACTGAAAGATATATTGGGGACTTGAGGACAATGCTAATTTTCTCTTTGCTTTTCATGATTTTTGGGGGGAGTTACCAGGGATTGAACCCGGAGGTACTCTACCACTGAACTACACTCCCACCCTACTTAGTTTAGGTACTAGGAACTGAAGCCAGAGCTTTACCACTGAGCCATACCCCCACCCCAGTCCTTTTTTTTTTTTTTAAGCAGGGTCTTGTGATCCTCTTGCCTCCTAAATCACTGGGATTACATGTGTGCACCACCTTGCCCAATTGTTCATTATGATCTGTGAGGGACACTAGGTGCATAAACAAAACTGTAAATAGCGATCCCAGCCCCATAAAAATATACAAAATGCACACATGCATGCACATTCCAAATATCCTTTTAAAAGACGTCAGGGCTGGAGAGGTGGCTCAGTAGTAAAATGTTTGCATGAGGATCCAGGTTTGATTCCCAGCACCACATATATACAACTAAGGAAAAACAAAAACCAATGAAAAAATAAAAACTAACTCTTAAAAAATCAGATGTCAAGTACACATTGTGCCATCATGTCTTCCTAGATAGTTTAAAATATATCCAGTAAAGCTAGGTACAGTGGCCTGTAATCCCAGGGACTCAAGAGGCTGAGGAAGGAGGATCACAATTTCCAGGCCGGACTAGCAACACAGTGAAACCCTATCTCAAACAAAAAGTTGAGTACAATGTAGCTCAATGATACAGTGCCCCTGGGTCCAATCCCCAGTACCAGCAGACAACTGAAACATAAAAAGTAAACGAAAAATATGAAGAGGCACTTCCAAATCTGTTCCCAACATACTTCGGCTAGACAGTATTACTCACGACCCACCACCACTTAGGCAACTCGGACTAAGTCTAAAAATCATTTTTTACTTCTGCCTCATGTAATTTGTTAGTCCCCAGTACCTTCTTTGCCACTTATCTTCAGTAACAACTGGGGAAGGGTGGTAGAGAGTAATGAGCCTTAACAGGAAGCTACTTGATTATCCTCAGGCAAATTGTAAAGCCCATCTGGATTTGTTTTGGAGTCTTTGAAAGGCAACAGAACCCCAAGTCAAGGCAACCTATCTTAGCTATGACTTCTATAAGGTAAGTATGTTTACATACACCCTGAACAGTCATGGGGTCTCTTACATAAAGGTATTTGGATTTAGAACCTTCTGAAACCAATGAACCAGGATCCTGCCCCACTTCAAGAATGATCTGGTTCCTTGTTACCATGGCAATAAGCATCCTATGAACAGAAATAATTTGCCATTTCACTGAAAACCCAAAGCATTCTATAGCTTTGTTTTTATCAGGAATGAGATGGGAGGAACAGCAGAACCAATTATGGCGTCTATTTATAAACGTATAAAGGAGTTATGTGTCTTCACTCTGAATAACAAGATTTTAAATTGTTAGTTTACAGGGGGGAAAAATGAAGGGAATTAAGAGGACCAAAGAAAACAAGTATATTGGACTAACATGCATGGCTCTACTCCATCACAGAATTCAGCATTTTAGGTTTTCCAAAATAAATGGAGATTTTTCAGACTGGTGACAAATATACAAAACATTAGGAAATCCAGAAGTTTCCTATGCAGCAGTCTACTTAGTAGGGAAGAAAAATCCATTGAAGTAACTAGGAACTATCAAAATAGTGTGCAGGATTAACAATGATGAAATGTAACAGCTTGGACACAAGAAGTCATATTTATCTAAGTTCTCAGAAATTAACATTCACCTCTGCTGCAGACTGAATATTTGTGCCCCATCCCCAAATTCTTATGCTGGAATCTATTCCCCAATGTGACCGTACATGGATGCAGGACCCTTGGAGTGTGATTATAGCATGAATGGTGCCACTATCCTTATAAAACAGACCCTGAAAGTTCCCTTTTCCCTTCTGAGAAGATGGCCATCAGAGCACCAGGAAGCAGCCTGATTTGGAGGACTCCAAATCTCCTGGCACCTTGATTTAGGACCTTCTCAGTCCCCAGAACTCTGGAAAATAAATTTGTTTGGGTTTGTTTTTTGTACTAGGGATTAGACCCAGGGGCGCTTAAACACTGAGCCATGTCCCCAGCCTTTTTATCTTTTAAGACAGGGTCTTGCTAAATTGCTGAGGCTGGCTTTTAACTATCAATGCTCCTGCCTCCACCTCCTAAGCCACTGATTTTTATAAGACACCCTGTCTGTGGTACTCAACAGGACTGTGTGTATGTGTACATGTGTGTGTGTGTGTGTGTGTGTGTGTGAGAGAGAGAGAGAGAGAGAGAGATGGCTGAATGCATCTTTTTTTAAAAACTCACTCCTGTAGTAATGGGCCTCTGTTTTTGTTTTTAAAGTGGTACTGGGGTTTAAACCCATGGGGCACTCTACCCTCTACCACTGAGATGTGTCCAACAGTCCCTTTTTATTTTCTGAGACAGGATCTCAGAAGTTCTCCAAGCTGGGCTTGAACTTGGGTTTCTTCTGCCTCAACCTCCTAAGTTACCAGGATTACAGTTGAATGTCACCAAGCCCAGTCCTCATTGATTCTTAAAGGTCCTACCTCTCAACAATGCTATACAGAACAGTAAATTTCCAACACATGAATTTCAGAGGACACATTCAAACCATAGTGAGCACATATTCCTGATAATCCTTAGCAAACTAGGAATAGAAGGAAATTTATTTACCTTGATAAAAGGAATCTACCAGAAACTTACAGAAAATAGCATATACAAAATAATTTAAAAATTACCATATAGAGCCAGAAATAAAACAAAGGTGCCAGATATCACACTACCAATGAAAAAATACAAAAAAGAGACAAATCCGTCATTACTTCCAAACTACATGTTAAATCAAACCGAAAATTATTTGGTCTAAGAGTAAAACTTCCATAAAACTTACAATATAAAAGATTAATATTTTAAAAATAATTACATGACTCAGCAATTTCGCTCCTAGACATATATCCAAAAGAACTCATATACTTAGTACACTACAATTTACACCAGCACTATTCAAAATAGCCAAAAGGAGGGAGCAATTTAAAACTTCCATCAACCGATAAATACATAAACTAACTGTGGTATATACATACAAGGTAAATTATTAAGCCTTAAAAAAGAATGAAGTCTTTACTCCAAGATATTTGGGATGCTGAGACTGGAGAGTTACTTGATTCCAGAAACTGAGGATCTGCCAGGGTAACATGGTCAGACCCCCATTCAAAACAAAAGGAATGAAAATCGGATACACACTGTAACATGGGTGAACCTTGAAAACATCATGTAAAGTGAAAGAAGCCACACATTCCACAATTCCATTTCATATGAAATGTCCAGAATAAGCACATCTATACAGAGATAGCAAGAAGGTGCAACCACTCAGGGAGGGATGAACAGTGAGTGACTGCTAATGATTGTGGAGTGGTTTCGGGGTTTTTGGGGGGCAGAGGGCAGAGTTGAAAACGCTATGGAATTAGTAGTGATAGTTGCAAAACTCTGGGAATACACTAAACCTTAACGAACTACGCTCTTTAAAAGGCTGAATTTTAGTTGGTCACAGTGGCAAACACATGTAATCCCAGTGACTCTGAAGGCTGAGATAGGAGGATCTCAAGTTCAAAGCCAGACTCAGCAACTTAGCAAGACCCTGTCTCAAAATAAAAAGTGCAAAGGCCTAGGGATGTGGCTCAGAGGCTATGCACCCCTGGGTTCAATTCCAGGTACAAAAAAGAAATATATGTATGTGTATGTAAAGAGACACACAAAATAAATGGTAAGAGGAGGATTTCTGAATACTGGGTATCTGAGTAAAAAGGTAAAATCTAATGCTGTCAAGTATGGACGAGTCGGGTGTGATGTGGCAAGCCTGTAATCCCAGTGATTCAGGAGGGTGAGACAGGAAGATCACAAGTTCAAGGTCAAGCTGGGCAACTTAGAGAAACTTGTCTCAAAACAAAAATGGCTGGGGATATAGTTCAGTGGGGAAGTGCCCCTGGGTTCAATCCCCAGCATCAAAACAATAATAATTATAGATGAGAAAAAATTTGAGGGGCAAAACTGTAGGCATCTAACGGAGACTGAAAATAGATCCCTGCATTGCTTTACAGAGCATGGACATGAAATAGATGTTCTAGAAATAGCTGTTGATTCATTTTCTGCACTAAAAATGATGAACACCTGCTAGGGCCTGGCATTGAGTCAAGCACTGGGACCATTTAGAAATGATGCAATTTGTCTCAAGAAAAAGGTCATGCATGCCTACTTTGGGCAGTACTACAAAGGAACTAAGCTGTTCCTCCTCTCTGAGGAAAAGAGGGTGCAGGAAAGTGATGTGTCAAGCACCTGCCACTTTAAGGCATTTGTATCCTTATAAGGTGACCAGGTATATTCCTAACAATCATAATTTTTTTTGACAACTCACTGAAGAGAAAGCAAAGAGCCTTGCTCCTATAAGTAACTTTCTCATTTTTAAGATTCTTTGATTTCAGAAAGTCTGTGGTCTAAAAAATCTCTAAGTGAAAAAATTCCAAAGCAATCCTTGATCATTTTTCTCTACTTCTTACTGTTTGGTTGTGTCAAAAGATAAATAAAAAATAACTATCATAATTTTAATAGCCAACCCAAAAGAAAAAATATTTCAGTGAATCAGATATTTTAAATTATGATTTAATTCATATTGGTTTCTTTTTACAGTTAACAAGTTTCATGTTACTTTCAACAAAGACTGTGTGCATTAAAAACTAAATTTTCTCACCTTAAATTAAAAAAAAAAAAAAAACCATATGGGCATACAGACAGAAAAAAGAACATGCTGAGAAATTTGGCCAAAAGTTCACCCTTTCATTTCACTTAGGGCATTTCACAAAAGTGAGAAGGATGGCAGCAACTCCTGGTTATTCTACCACCCTGGAGCTGACCACGTTATAATCTAGGGCTGAGGAAAAGAGCTTGTGGAGGCTGCAGGTCTAGTAAGCAATCAATATCAAACCTGAAGGGGCTGGAGCGGTGGCTCAATGGTTTCCACGCTTGCCTGGCAAGCACAAGGACCTGGGTTCAAACCCCAGCACCCGGGTTCAAACCCCAGCACCACGTACACAACTAAGTGCTGGAGCAACGAAGGCCATGTGAAAAACTAAATAAAGTTGTTTCTCTCTTTCTGTCTCTCTCACTGTCCCTCTCTCTTAAAAAAAAAAAAAAAAATCAAACCTGAAAAGGTCCAGTGCCTAAGTAAGCTTTTCAAAAACCTATGATAATTCTCCCCAAACTATGCCAGTAAGGCCTCTTCTTACTTACAGAGTTCTTATTTCAAATGCATGCTGTGGGCAATGCCAAAGCATGCGCCACAGGTGAGACTGATTCCTCACCGAGAGTGAAGTGTTAAACATCCAGTTTGAGGTGATTTAACAGTTGTACAGTTGGAATAATTTTCATAAAGCTGTAGTTCAGAAAAAAATCCTTTCAGACGCTACACAAAATGCTGCTCCTGAGCATATAATCTTATAGAAGAAACCTGGCCCCATCCTCGTGCTCCAACCCTTCAGATAAAGAGAAGCCTGTGTTTCCAAGGCAATCACCAGAAATTACAAGGGACAAAAAACAAAGCAGCAGTTTGTCCTAGACTCTCCCCATAAACTGGGGGGCAAAACGTGTTCAACACAAAAGATGGTAAAGAAAGAATGGGAGACTGAATAGAGGAACAGCAAAAGCCCATTTTTTTTATACATGATTAATAAAATTAAGCAACTGCATTTTTTCTGTGTGCAAATAATGTCATCTTAGCACCAGCCTGTACTCCCAGTTACTTGGGAGGCTGAGGCAGGAAATTTGCAAATCAATGCCAACCTGGGCAACTTAGGCCCTTTCTAAAAATGCAAAATGAAAGGGCTGGGGACATAGCTCAGTGCTAGAACACTTAAATGTCACAGGCAATGCCCTCAGTCTAATCCACAGTACCACAAAGAATAAAAAATATTACCACCTTTACATCTCCAAACCCAGGAGGGTATACCTATATCTACCTTAATTTATATGTCCATTGTTGAAAGAAAATTGATCAGATATTTACTGTTTTTAGTTACAACTATACTATCTTGAACCAAAAAAATAAAAAAGTAAAAAAGTTTATGCATGTATACATCTCTCCATCCATCCCTCCCCCCGACTCTCTCTACTTTATAGAAGGGGGGAGGAGGAAGAGAAAGGGCTGGGGGTGTAGCTCAGTGACATGTGCTAGTCCCTGAGTTCAATCCCCAGCAACAACAACAAAAAAGTAAATATACGCATTTCTCAAAAGAAGAATCCAGGAATTTCTTAACTGCCTCAGGGACCCACACCAACACTCACCTTTCTGAGGGAATCACAGGCACTTTTTTTCCTTAAGCTGCTGCCTTGTACCCTATGACCTTTCTTCATCAGTAAACAAGAAAGAAACTTTAGTAGACTACAGTTTAGTGGCCTACTATGAAATTAAGGGTATAGAGGGTCTAACCAACCCAACCACGTCATATCCCATAAGAGAAAAACACAAGACTAGAAAGCATATCAAATAAAGCAGCAATAACTGCCTACTTCAGAGTAGATGAGACACCAGGTTACCAGGTCTGGTTACTGATGGATAAATGGAATTGCTAAACAATCTAGGACAATGGGTAGGGATTATTGAAAATGATACAGTTTTGTTTCCTTATTCCCTCACATTTATTAAAGAAAAAAAGAAAGCAAAACAATAGGTTATTCGGTTCAACATCTATAGATGGTGACTTCATTCTTTAGGAATGAAAACTATCCCACAGTGAATAAAAACCTTTCCTGTCTATCTATATCTATATATGACTTGCAAACCAACGGGAAATTGGTTAGGCCTATTTGAACTTAAATTATGAATGCTATTTACCTACTTTTATCAATAATTCTATCCCAGACTTCTGCGTAAATACTGGTCTGTGTTGATCCCTCCCCAAAGACCAAAATAACATTTTTTAAAAGACATAAACCCACAGGTCCAGGTGTGCATGCCTATAATCCTAGTGACTCAGAAGGCTGAGGCCAGAGGATGGCAAGTTTGAGTCTAGCTCAGTGGTAAAACATGCCTGGGTTCAATCCCCAGTAAGAAAGAAAGAAGAAGAAAGAAAGAAAGAATAAATGAATGAAAGAAAGAAAGGGAGGGAGGAAAGGAAGGAAGGAAGGAAGGAAGAGGGAAGGAAGGACAGAAGGAAAGCAAAGCTGGAGATAACCAGATAACCAGCCAGAAACTTTTTTTATTTTTTTAAAGAGAGGAGGACATTGAGAGAGAAAGAGAGAGAGAGAATCAACTTTTATTTAGTTTTTCATGTGGCTTTCGCTGCTCTGACACTGTTGTGTACGTGGTGCTGGAATTTGAACTCATATTCTCACGCTTCCCGGGCAAGCACCGTAACTGCAAGCACCATTCCTGCCCCAGAAACTTTTTAAAGCGGGAAAAACTGAAGAACTCAAAAGACCCAAGAATACTACATCATAAAGCATCAGGGAACATTCTCCCAAATTTAAGTTAGCAGGGATAAAAATGAAGGACTGACGTTTTTCTGACATTCAGCCCACAATTCTCAGATCCTTTTCTTCTTGCAGGAAGGCAGGCAACTTGCCCTTCTCTCTAACAACTACAAAAGGCTTAAAGTTATCTCGGAGGAGCACAACACAGGGTTATCTGGGTTAAGAATCACCAAGTAAAGTGAAGGCAGTTGATGGTGCTGGGACTCAGAAAACAATATCCCAAAAGTTCAGGGAGCTTGGACATGCTGAGTATCTTAAACTAACAAACAAATCAGTCTCACAACCAAGGTCTCTCTTACCAACCTGTTCTCCCAAAGCATTCAGACAGACTTTATCTGAAGTTCCTTATCCCATTAAAGTAAGTTCTTCTGAAAGGAATGAAATTGTAATAAGGACCCTGCCTATAATCTCATCAAAACAGGAAGACTAACGTTTTAGACAACTAGAGTAACACCATACCCAGAGCCCAGACAGACTTTTCCCCCAGAGTACTGTCTGTTCTTTAGGCCCACACATGTCCCCTAAAAATTATTTACTCCTCTACATTTGCCTATATCCCCTACCTCCTTTCCTACCACGAGTATATAAGCTTTCAAATATCAATGGGTTCTTGGGTATTACCTTATTACCTTTCATTTTTCCCTAGTAACTAGGGCACGTGTGTACGTGCACGCACACACGTTTACTAATGCCTTCTGGGCTGGAATTTGATATATAGAAGTTTTCTGTCTGTTTAATACTCGGGATTGAGGCCATGGGCATTCTACCACTGAGTTACATTCCACAGTCCTTTGTATTTTTTGAGACAGGGTCTTGCTAAATTGCAGAAGTTAGCCTCAACTTGCTATTCTCCTGCCTCAGCCTCCTGAATGGCTGGGATTATAGGCATATGCCAGTTCTCTGAGCTGTAAACTGATAAATATTTACTGGCTGAGGAACAGGGAAGAGGCAGAGAATGAGGGTGGTGATTTATATTTGCTGATTCATGTGGTATAAATATCTTACCCTGGCTGCTGCTTTAAGCTATGAATACAGCTCAGAAGAGATGCAAATAGTATTTCACAATACAGATACAATGTAAATAGCCCCAAGAGGTGGGTGGGGTGGTGCACACCTATAATTCCAGAGGCTCAGCAGGCTGAAGCAGAAGGATCTCAAATTCAAAGTCAGCCTCAGCAACTTAACAAGGACCTAGGCAGCTTACCAAGATCCTGTCTCAAAATGAAAAATAAAAAAGGACTGAGGATTTGGCTCAGCAGTGATTAAGCCCCTGAGTTCAATCCCCAGCACAAAAAAAGAAAAGAAAAAAAAAAATCCCAAGAGCATCCACAATAACCAAACTGTAATAATTAGTATTCATTGTATTTAGAGTTTACATCTACCAACACCCTTCCCAAAAGGCTGACAATTAGCCTTTATTTTCAGGCAAGAGAAACTGGAAGAGACTTCTCTAGGGAATGTGACCAGTCATTAGTGTAAGAAGAAAAAATGTAAAGACACTGAAATTTTCCCAAATTAAACTTGCCCATCCAAATCATCCAAGAGTAAAAATTACAATTAATATGCCCTACTTGCATATTTGGAGCTTCCAGTTAAATTTTCAGAGCCATATTCTTTAATACTGTCAAGAGTTGTTAAGCATCTCTAGCACAAAAGACAGATAAAACAAAAGCTGGAAGGAAGACCATAGTCAGTTTTACAGGCATGGGATCTGGACAGTCAAGCAGTTCCCTTGTCTTAGAAGGGCCTGCTCTGCTGTTCCTCTCCCGCAACTCTTTAATAAATGTTGACCTAGGGGCTCCATATTTTCATCTGTTGTAAGCCCTGCAAATTATTAGACATTTCTTGTTAAAGATTGTGCAGGCATAAGAAAACTCTGGGGAAAAACAGATCACCAATATTTCAGAAGCTTAAGAGAAAATATGAACAAGAACATATGCTACTAAAAAGAAGAGAATAAAAGGAGTTTTAAAGTGAGAATGAGCCCAAGAGTGCTTTCTCGGTGATTAAAAACCTGACAGAAGAATTAAAATTGTTGAATGCAGTAGCTACTCGGAGACTGACACAGAATGATCACTTATACTGGGAGTTTGAGGCTAGCCTGGGCAAAAGAGAGAGACCTTCCCTCCCCCCACCAAACAGGGGGGGGGGACTCAACAGAAAAGGATAAAACTACTAGAAGTAGGTCCAGAAATTCCATTACCTGAATAACTATCCAAGAATAAAAACTGACTGAGAGAGGCTGGGCATGGTGCACATGCCTATAATCCCAGCAGCTTGAGAGGCTGAGGCAGGTTGATCACAAATTCAAAGTCAGCCTCAGAAACTCAGTGCAGCCCAAAGCAACTCAGCAAGACCCTGTCTTAAAATAAAATAAGGGCTGGGAATGTGGCTCAGTGTTTAACTCAGGGCCTCTGGGTTCAATCCCTGGTACCAAAACAAAAACCAAACAAAACAAAAACAAAAAACTGAGGTAGATAATAAAAAAGAAAAAAAGGTGGGGGAGCAGAGAAAGTCATCAACAAATTAATTCAAAAACAGTTCCCAGATTGACAAGGTTCATCCTTAATTACTGATAATAATGAACGGAGGGGCTGCAGCAGTGGCTCAGCATTTACAGCACTTGCCTGACATGGGAGAGGACGAAGGTTCAAATCCCAGAACCACCACAAACACAACAAAGTGTCCAAAAAATGAAAGTGACATGAAAAACTAAATAAAACTGATTCTCTCTCACTGTTCCTCTCTCTTTAAAAATAAAATAATGAACCGAAAGGTCCATCAAGTATTGTAAATTTTCAAATACTGCAGGGCAAAGAATAGAAATGATCACAAAGAAATTAGGAATTCATATGGCTTTGGGATTCAAGAGCAATTCCAAAAGCAGAAGAAACTAGAAAACAATGAAGCTTGCTTCTACAATTTCAAAAGAAACTATTCAAACTAGAATTCTATACCTAGTCAAGCAATCAATTAAGAGTAAAAATAGAGTAAGATATCTTGAGGCATTCAATCTTTGGAAAGTAAAATATCCCACCCCAAATGTATTTATTTCTTTGGCATATTTAGAATTGGTTATTCAGAAAAACTTCAGACCTCTCCAGATGCCAAACTAACTCTGAAAAGCTTTCCTTTAAAAGATAAATAGGGCTGAAGTGGTTTGGTGGCTGAGCACTTGCCTGGCATGTGAGGCACTGGGTTTGATGCCAGCACCACCACACAACACACACTCAAAATTAAATAAATTTCATCTTAAAAAAAGAAGAATTTACATTTATCTGCACTAGCAATCAGTGGGTGCAGGCACAGGCTTTTCTTTTTTTTTTAATTTTTTTTATTTTTATTAAGAGTATATACAGATACAAATGAGAGGTAAACATCATCAAACCATCAATAAAGGCTTTTCTTCCTAACACTCACTTCCCCATCCTTTCTGCCAAGGAAGGATGACAATAGACAGTCACAGGCAGACTACCACAGACTTCAGTTACCTAAGACTTCATTTGCAAACAAGACAACTTTTGCTGTGCACACCCTCCTCCTCAACCTTCCATAGCCTGTTCCACTTCCCTTCCCCTCCAGAACCCCAATCCCCCCATCCCTTTTGTTAAGCCATCTACCCCTCTCTGTGCAGGACTTCTCCGCTTAGGCATGTAATAAAATGTGTATGTTCTATTTATTATCTATTATCATTTAGTTCAAGACTAAAATTGTCAAACTGCAACCATCCATGATGAGTTCACATCTTAGTCAACTGCAAAGCCAAAAAGTACAACCGGGAAATAAAGAGTGGAGAAAGTTTTATTAGGTATAACAGTAAGGAGAAGACTGGGTTTATTTACAAACTAATGTTCTACCCTGAACAAAAGAAGTAGGTGGGATTTTATTCAGAGAGCCTATACACATTCATCAAGGAAAGCACAGGTAGGAGCAGGCACATTCCTAAGCATACTCATAGAGCACACTTTCAAAAAGGAAAGATGGCAGACACAAACACTTCTAGCCATGCTCAGTTTAGTATTACAATGAGCCAAGATGCCTAAAAGAGTGTCAGCTGGTGACCCTGGCTGTTGTCTCTAAGTTTCTCCACAGAGTTTTAGCTGAAACAAAAGGTACAACTTTGGCCTAGAGCAGTAGCTAAGTGGTTATGGAGCTTGCCTGGCATGCCTGAGGACGCGGGTTCAAACCCCAGCACTGCATACACAGTGAAGTGTCAGAGCAACAGATGCTACGTGAAAAACTAAAAAAAAAACTGATTCTTTCTCCCTCTCTCAAAAAATAAAAATAAAAAGGAACAACTTTGAAGGTGCATTAGCAGTTTAAAAGGAGCAGCAGCTTTCTCCCAAGCATAGGAATTTGCCCTTAAAGGTGCCTGCCTTGCTTAGCGTCTAACAAAACCTTCAGAAGAAATACAGTAAATTTAAAACTATCCTGAAAAGGTGTCAAAGTTTAACTCACATGAAGCCTTTCACAGGCAGGCACTAGAATATGTTCTGCCATAAGAAGACAGTTAAACAGGGCCAGGGATGTAGTTCAGCAGCAGGACACTGTGCCTAGTACACATGAGGCTCTGGGTTCAACCTCCAGCACTGCAAAATAAAATTTAAAAAACCCAGAAAGTAAACAAAGGAGGACATGAGATCTTAAAAAAAAAAAAAAATCAACAAAAAGAATCCACAGGATGTTATTGAAGTCCCAGGATAAAAACTGTATAAAAACATTAGACAAAATCCAGATGGGAGCACATCTTTATGAGCATGAAGTAAATGGGATACATGAAGTATCTGACATTCCTGAAAGGAAACTGACAAATTACAATCTGAACTAAATCAATCAGTAGTTAGTAGAAAAGTAGTTCTTTTGTTCTTTTGTTTGTTTGGGGATTAAATCCAAGGGTGCTGTATCACTGAGCTACATCCTCAGGCCCTTTTTCTTGTTTGACTGTTTGAGACAGGGTTTTGTTAAACTACAGAGACTGGCCTTGAATTTACAATCCTCCTACCTCAGCCTCTCAAGTAGCTGGGATTATGCCACCACACTCAGCAATTACTAGAAAAGTAAACAAAAAGTATAAATTTCTGGGGAGGGATATATATATATATGTGGTCACAGATATATACATGTGGTCACATGACTTAAGTTAACAGCATTTTCAATCTTTGTTGTTCTTTGTCTTACTGGGGATTGAACCTATGAATGCTCTACCTCTGAGCTACACCCCCAGTCCTTTTTGAGTCAGTGTCTTGCTAGGTTGCTGAAGAAGGCCTCAAACTTGTGATCCTCTTGCCTCAGCCTCCTGAGTCACTGAGATTAGAGGTAAACACACGCATGTACCACCATGCCTAACTTATTCTTCACTTTTTGTTCGACAAATAAGTACTGGTGGCCAGACTGGGGCAGGATTTCAAGCTCAAGACAAGCCTCAGCAATTCAGAGTCTTACTAAGTTGCTTAGGCCATCACTATCTCAAAATAAAAAGTAATAAGTATTGGAGAAGTGGCTCAGTGGTAAAGCACCCCTAGATTAAATCCCCAGTACCCCACCCCAAAATACTGCTCATGTAATAAAATGTAATCATCATTACATCTGATAATCCAAGTCATCTGTAACTACAACTATCGTTTCCAGATGCTCCTACGTCATGATAATCTGGCCCACCTCTGGAAGCAGTTATTACATCAGCAGTTTACACCTGAGGTATGCATTCAGGCAATCCCTCATTTCAAACTAGTTTCCCTCTGCAAACCAACATTCTTTCAAAGCATTATAAAGAAAATGTTTTCACTAAACACTGAGAAGTGGCAAAGTGGCACTCACCTATAATCCCAGCTACTCTGGAGGATGAGGGAGGAGGACTCCAAGTTGAAGGCCAGCCCCAGCAACCCAAATCCTGTCACAAAATCCAAATAAAAATAAAAATGGCTGGGGATATAGCTCAGTGTTAGAGTGCCCCTGGGTTTAATCCCTAGCATTCCTCAAAAGAAAACAAAAACAACTACTGTGAGAAACTGAAATGACGAATATCTCTAAAATGTGCTCTAAAATGGCAACAGCTCATTTTCTGTGATACTTCTATTATTCCCCACACTAAAATTTTCAGTATGTAAACATAAATTACAAGGTACATATGCTGTTATGTGAAAAATTGGTTTTAGTTTATATACAGCCCTAAGTTTGAATCTAACCTAGCTATAATGGCCAGAGTTTACAAAACACAGTTCAGATCTGTAAATGCAGTCTCATCTGTTTATGGTGACGGTGATGCACATCGTAAGTTTAAGGAGGAATTTGCTCAGCAAGGAGAACGTAGCCCAGCCAAGGCAACTACACGTTTCCACTTATTCCCTTAAGAGTGGTTTGATTTGTTTGAATTTGGTATAGAATCATTTCCGGATTTGAGGAAAGCTAAACTAGGTTTTACAGCTTGTTATGATGGCAAGCAGGCAGCCATGAAGAAACCTAATCTGAAAAAAGATTCTTTTTGTACTTAAAATTGAGGTAGGATGAACAATCTTGAAGGCAGAGTCTACCTTTCTCATCTTCACTCTAATGGCAAAAATTATGCTGTTTGGTAGTATGACCTATAGGCTCACAAGAACTCCTCATTCACATTCTAACGCCAATAAAATACTCCTATGACATTAAATACTTAAAATTTTCTCTCAAACTAACAACAAAAACAAGCTGCTACCAGAATTTTTTATTCTTCAAAGTCAAATTAAAATTTGTCAATTTATACAGAGAACATACTTCCTGCTAAGTGGCTGTTACCACCTTACTCTCATCAAAACGCTGTGTTAACAATGCAGTACTTCAGGTAAATCATTTTAAGTTCTTCCCACTTATAGAAAACTTCAGGGAAGTTCTTTTGATTTCTTGCCATCTCCTTTCATTCTTATTTCACCCTCCTCCCAAACAAAAGCTTCAGGGTTCTTGTTTTGCTTTTGAGACAGCTTACTTTTTCCATCCTGAGTTTTCTCAAACTATTTCAGGGTTCTGACAATTTTGCCAGTGACTAAGTCTCCTCTTGGGAATAGCTGCCTCATTATCAGTATTAAAAACAGTCACTTCTAATACTGACTGATAAGGATCTGGAAACTTATTGTAACTTCGGGAATGCAAATCCCACCCTACCCAATCTAAAGATAAATGTATTACAAATGGAATAACAGGTTCACCACAGGACAAAACTCCAGAAGACTCCCTAAGTTTTTTGTGTTCTAATTAAGCCACTGAGTTTTTTGTTCATTCCTAATTCTTAATAATATTAAGAACTTGTCATTATTTCCTTCCTCATAACCAGTTAATACATAATTACTGCCAACTAAGCAAAAAAAAGAAAAACACACACACACACACACCAAAAGAAAAGAAAAAAAAAAACCTCAACAAGTTCCCTAATATTTTTAAGGTAATGTATTCTTCCAACTGACTTTCTATTTCAGAAATATTTTGTGCAGTGTATGTGTTATGTGGGTGACTTTTGTTCTTGGCAAGCAACATCCCACAAATGGAACAACTGCTTAGAAATATAGTTCTTGAAAAAAATATATCTAAAAGAGATGATCAAATTTATTTTTACCCATTACCATTTTGCTTCTATCTAGCATACTCGGCATTAGAAGAATGTGACATAATCATAAATTCATCATTCTGGAAACCCATGATATTGCTAGAGATAACTCCCTCATCCAAACACAGGAATAGCTATGTTCAGAAAAGTTCTTTCCCCCATCAACTAGGACCAGCCCGAGTCATCTAACCCTTTTTGTGCCATGAACTCCTTTGGTAATGCATGAAAGTTCTCAGAATATTTTAAAGCAAGTAAGACATGTCAGGTTATTTGGGCCTGTAACCCCACCTGCCAGGGAGGTTAACTGAGAGAATAATTTGAGCCCACCAGTATAAAACCAGGTGGAGCAACATAGGGAGATCCCATTTCAAAACATTAAACAAAATTAACTTGAAATGTGCTCACACCACAAAAACCTAGTGATATGCCTGGTGCAGTGGAGGACACCTGTAATCCTGGTGTGCTCCAGAGTGGCTCTGGAGGTTGAGGCAGGAGGATGGCAAGTTCAAAGCCAGCCTCAGCAATTTAGAAAGGCCCTAGGCAATTTAGCAAGACTGTCTCAAAAAAAAAAAAAAAAAA
>PVKS010042034.1:0-15695 GCA_004027875.1 Aplodontia rufa
ATATTGAAAATGTACAACAGGGCGATCAAGGAAAGAATATGAAAGGCTACTAAAATGAATTTCAGAGGCAAACCAAGAAGGATTATATCTGCCTTTTCAGCTCAGATACTAGAAGCAAGATCATGGAAAGAGAACTTTCAATTTCTGAAAGAACACAACCTGCAGCCGAGATTACTATACCCAGCAAAATTCAGCTTTAAATTTAATGGGAAAATAAGATCATGTCACAATAAGCTAAACTTGAAGAATTCATGAACAGAAAACCAACAGTAAGTGGTTGTCCTCAAAGACAAATTCCAGACAGAAGAATAATCAAACAATCCTCAAAACCCACAAATAGAGGAAATCAAATGAAATTACATACTATCAAGACAACCAACAAAGCACAAAACTCACTAATAACCAAAACCACATAAATATCCTAACACTGATTGTGAATGGACTCAGTGCACCAGTCAAAACACACAGATTAGCAGATTGGATAAAAAAACAAAATCCAACAATATACTGTTTACAGGAGACCCATATTACAGTAAATGACATCCACAGATTGAGGGTAAAATGATTTAAAAAAATCTACCAGGTTTATGGCCCAAGAAAGCAAGCTAGAGTTGCAATATGTATATCCAACAAATAGATTTCAAATATAAATTAAGAAGAAGACATAAAGAAGGTCTCTACATACTAGTTAGTGGAACAATACAACCATATGGAAGATATAACCATAGTAAATATATCCTCTCCAAACACCAATTCCCCCAACTATGTGAAAAAATTACTCCATGACATAAAACAACTTATGGACTTCAACACAATAATGCTGGGAAATTTTGTTACTACTCTATTACCAGTAGACAGATTGTTAAAGCAAAAATTACAATAAAGAGATGTCCAGTCTAAACAACTCCATAAATCAAATAGACTTAATACACATCTATTGAATATTGTGCCCCAAATTGGCTGAGTATACATTCTTCACAGCAGCTCATGAGTCCTTCTCCAAAATAGATCATATTCCAGTTCACAAAGGAAATCTCAGTAAATATAAAAAAGTAAATATAATTCTGACTATCCTGTCACACCATGATGCCATGAACCTAGCTATTAACAAAACAAATCATAACAGAAAACAGACATATACATGGAGATTGAATAACATCCCATTAAATGAAGAAGGGATCCAAGAATACAATAGAGCAGAAATCAGGAAATTCTTGGAAGAGAATGAAGACACAACATATTGAAACTTTTTGGACAACATTAAAACATTCTTTTATTTTTTTATTTTGAAGGCAGAGGGAGAGAGGGAGAAAGACAAAGCATTTAATTTTATTTATTTTTAAAGAGAGAGGGGGACAATGAGAAAGAGAAGGAAAGAGAGAAGCTCTGTTTATTTAGTTTTTCAGGAGACTTTTATTTGATTTTTGTGCAATGTGAGAGATAAGGATCTAATTTCAATTTCCTATATATAGCTGTCCAGTTTGTCCAGCACCGCTTGTTGAAAAGGCTTTCTCTCCTCCACATTATTACCCACTTTGTCAAAGATCAGATGTTTAAAGATTTGTGGGTTTGTCTCAGAGTCTTCTATTCTGTTCCATTATTCTTCATTCCTATTTTGATACCAATACCATGCTGCTTTTAATACTACAGCTCTATAACATAATTTTAGACCTGGTATTGCAAAATTCCTGTTTTGTCCCTGTTCTGAGGACACAGCACATTACAGCAACATAACAAAATCAGTGTTCATAGCAGATCAATTTACAATAACTAAATTATGAATCAACCCAGATGTTGTTCACTGGATGTGTGTGTGTGTGTGTGTGTGTGTGTGTGTGTGTGCATGATGGAGTTCTAATCAACTATTTGAAATAATGATGTTGCATCCTTTGGTGGTAAATGGGTCGCAATGGAAGATATGCTGAGCAAAGTTAGCCAAACCCAGAGTCAAGGGCTGAATGTTTTCCCTCATTTGTGGAGGCTAGATCTAAACCCAAGCTTGTGTGAAAGGTAGTCAAACTCATGTATTAGTCCTACCAAGGTATAGCAATACCTAATCTAGGATAACCATTGACATGTAGGTGGAGGAAGGGATAGGGGTGAGGTGGGGGATGGGAAAGGGAGGGAGGATAGGGAGAGATCTAGGGAGACAATTGAAGAATGTACAATATTCTTTACCCCCCAAGAGTCAAATAATACTTATGCAGTTACTTAATTCTGAGTAATTTATAAGTATATATATATAATATATGTACACACACATTAATATACACATATACACATATATACATATATATATATATACATTTGTATCTTTTAGTGGGGTATAATGTAGAAGAAATTAAGAGACTAAGAGACTGGGGTGTGGGTAATGTGGAGGTACTATGGTTTAATATTAAATGCATATTATATTGTTATTTCATATGCATTTATCATTATGTAACAATTTAACTCCTTACTAAAATTAAAAAAAATCTCCACAGGGAATATATACCACATTTTTTTTATCCATTCATCTTTTGAAGGGTACCAAGTTTGTTTCCCTAGCTAGGCTACTGTGAATTATATTACTATAAACATTGATGTGGTTCTATTCCTATAGTATTCTTATTTTAGAACTTTTGGATGTATACAATAAGGAGTGGGATAACTGGGTATTGTAATGCTTCCATTCCTAATTTGTAGTACTACCAACCATGTATGAATTTACCTTTCCCTGCATTGTAATTTGTATTCTTTTTTTTTTGCATGAAGAAATATTATTTTATTTTTTAGAACTTCATGTAATAAAATGTTCCTTTTTGCACATCCTCAAGAGCATATAATCAAAATAATTTTAATCTTTGAAACTATAGTTTTACATTTACATTTAAGTGTTTGTTTTTATGTCTATAAGTGAGATCTTAGAAAGAACTTTATGTGGGGCTGGAGTGGTGGGTAATTCTGATTGGGGTGAGATTTAATTTGCATTCCCTGTTGCTAGAGCTGTTGAAAGCATTTTCATTTTTTTGTTGATCATTAGTTTTTCTTCTTTTTGAAAAAGGTCATTTTGGTTTTTTCTTATTTATTTACTCATTTGAGATGTTAAATTTTTTGAGATCTTTATATACTCTGGACATTGATGTCCTATCTGAAAAGCAGCTAGCAAAGTTCTTCTCCCATTCTATAGGACCTCTCTTCAACCTCTTGTTTCCTTTGCTTCAAAGAAGATTTTAATTCAATTCTACTCTACTTATTCATTTTTGTTTTATTTCTTATTCTTTAGGAGTCTTGTTAAGAAAGAGTTCTATGCCAACATTTTGATGTGGTGGGCCTATATTTTCTTCTAGCAATTGCAGAGTTTCTGGCCTAATTCCTTGATCTTTGATACACTTCAAATTGACTTTTTTATAGGATGAGAGTTGAGTCAAGATTAATTCTTCTATATATGGATTTACAGTTTTTTCAGCACTGTTTGTTAAAAAAGACTATTTTTCTACAACATAAATTTGTGACACATTTGTCTAGCATTGGATAACAGTATTTATGTGGGATTTTCTCTTTGTCTTCTATTCCGTTCGTCTTCATGTCTGTTTTGTTTCCCCTTCCATGCCATTTTTGTTACTCTAGCTTTGTAATATAATGTGTGGTCCAGTATTGTGATGCCTTCTCCAGCATCAGGATTTTTTTTTGCTCAGGATTGCTTTGTCTATTCTGACTTTTATTTTTCCCAGTGAAATTTACAACAACTTTTCCAGTTCTGTGAAAATTATCAATGGTGTTTTGATGAGGATTGAATTGAATCTGTATTATACTTTATGTAGAATGGTCATTTTGTTATTAATTCTGTGTATAAAAAATATAAAGGTTCTTTTCATCTTCTAAGCTCTTGTTAAATTTCTTTCTTCAGTGTTCAATAGATTTCATTGTAAATGTCTTACATATCTTCATCTGATTAATTCCCAAGTATTTTTTGTACAGGTTATTGTGAATTGGGATCATTTTCCCAATTTCTTTTTTAAAAGATTCATTATTGGAGTATGGGAAAGTGCTTGATTTATGTATGTTGATCTTTACCCTGCTACTTTACTAACTTCTTCAGCTCTAGAAGTCTTCTGTAGATTTTGAGGATTTTCCAAATACAGAATCATGTAATCATCAGACTGATAATTTGAACTCTTCCTTACCTGTTTGTATCCTTTAATTTCATTCTCTTTCATGATTACACTGGCTAGAGTGTCAAGAACTATGTTTAATACGAGTGATGAGAGAGGGCATCCTCCTTGTCTTGTTCCTGTCTTTAGAGGAAATTTTTTCAATTTTACTCCATATGATGTTGGTCTTGAGTTTGGCATATAGAGATTTTATAATGTTGAAATAAGTTCTTCTATCCCTAGTTTCTCTATTTTTTTTAAACATGATTGAGTTCTGGACTTTGTTGAATGCTTTTTCTGCATGTATTGAGATAATCACACAATTCTTGCCCTAATAATAATTATTGATTTGTGTATGTTGAACCAACCTTGCTTCCCTGATATGCAACACACTTGATCTTGGTGCATTATTTTTTAATTTGCTTGTATGAAGTGTGTCAGTATTTTAGAATTTTTGCATGTATGTCCATCAAGGATATTATCCTGAAGTTTTCAATGTGTATGATTTTGGTATCAGAATTATACTGCCTCCATAGAGTAAATTTGACATTGTTCCCTCCTTTTCTATTTTATGAAATAATGGAGTGTTGCTATCAATTCTATAAAGATTTGGTAATTCCAACCAGTTCTTGGCTTTTCTTTGTTGGAAGGCTTTTGATAGCTGCTTCAATTTCATTATGAGATATTGATCTGTTAAGTTTTCTGTATCTTCATGGTTCAGTTTTGGTATATTGTATGTCTTGTAAAATTCTTCAATGTGTTCAAGATTTTCTAGGCTACTGTACTATTAATTTTCAAAATAGTTTCTGATGATCCTCTAAATTTCTATAGTATTGGTGGTGATGTTTCTTTTATTCCTTCTGATTTTGTTTATTTGAATCTTCTCTGTCTTTACTTTGGTTAGTTTGGCTAAGGGTTCATTAGTCTTGTTAATCCTTTCCAAAAACCAAATATTTGTTTCGTTGATCTTTTTTGTTTTTATTTTTTCTCAATGTCATTGATTTCAGCTCTGATTTTAAACATTTCCTGTCTTCTACTGATGTCCATATTGGTTTTTTCTTTCTATAACTTTTTAAATTTTATTGAGAAGTTGTATTGTTGAACCATCATAAATGCATATGTAGTAACAATATGATATTCCCCTGATACTACTCCAGAGGCGCCCCCACATCACCCATTCTCCGATCTTTTGATTCTTCTATATTCCACCCACAACAGATATGAATATCCATATATATATGTGAATATATATATGAATATATATGAATGAATATATATGAATATATATATGAATATATATATGAATGAATATATATGAATATATATATATGAATATATATATGAATGAATATATATGAATATATATATGAATATATATATATTTATGAATGAATGAATGAAAGAGGTTTGTGCATTTTCCTGAATTAAATCATTGCATAAGTATTTGTCTTCTTTTTCTAGGGCCTTGAAATATAAAGGTTCCTTATTTATTTGGTATCTTTTTGTTTTGTTAATGTGTTAACTCAGTGCTATAAAGTTTCCTCTTAAATTTGCCTTCATACTGTTTCAAAAGTTTTGATATGTCATATCATATCATTGTTATCATTTGTTCCAATAATTTTTTATTTCTCCACTGATTTTTTTCTGCTATCTATTCATCATTTAAAAGTGTATTATTTAATATTCAGGTGTTAGAGTGGTTTCTGTTTTTTATTTTATGATTTAATTATAATTTCACTCCATCTAATAAGATGCTAGGAATTATTTCTATTTTTTGTGTTTATTAAGATTTGCTTTGTGACCTAAAATATTGTCTATTTTAGAAAGTGTTCATGTGTTGCAGAGAAGAAAGTAAATTCAGTCACTGAAGGATGAAATATTCTATAGATATCTGTTAGGTCCATTTGATTAATAGTATGTTTTCATTCTGAAAAAACTTTTCTTAGTTTATGTCCAAATAATCTATCTAGTTGTTAAAAAGGTATGTTGAAAGCACCTAGTATTATTGTACTGCTGCTCTCTATGTGATTCTTAATATTGAGTAGGGTTTGTTTTATGTATACAGATGCATTGTTGTTTGGGACGTAAATATTTATAATCAGTATTTCTTGTCATTGGATGTTTCTTTTAACCAGTATAAGTTACTTTCTTTGTTTCTTCTGATTATTTTTTGCTTGAAGTCCAGCTTTCTTTCACTTGCCATTTGTATGGTATCTTTTCTCATCTGTCCCTCAGTCTGTGGATGTCTTTCTCCAAAGGTATGTTTCTTGTAAATAATATATTGTTCAATATTCTTTTTATCCCAATGTGACAATCTATGTCTTTTGATTGAAGAGTTTAGTCCATTGACATTCAATGTTATTATGGAGAGACAGTTTTCATTTCCTGCCACTTTGGTTTGTTTCTGATGTTTAATCCTTTAGTCGACTGTTCTTTTAGTGTAATTCTTCTCTATGGTGATTTTCATTTTTAGTTTTTATTTCTTCTTCATGAAATATTTCATTGAGTATCTTTTATGGTCTCAAATTCATTTCTGTATATCATGGAAGATTTTTATTTCTTTTTCAATTCTGAAGGATAGTTTTGCTGGTTATAGTAATCATGATTGGCACACATTTTCTTTCAGAGCTTCTTATAAATTATTCCAAGCTTTCCTGGATTTTTAGGGTCTGTACTGAGAAATCAGTTGAAATCCTAATTAGCTGATGTGACCAACGTTTTTTGTCTTACAGATTTTATAAGTCTACCCTTATTCTGTATTTTAGGCATTTTCAGTATAATATGTCTTGGAGTAGATCCATTAAGCACCAAATGGATCTATTGCTTATTTTATACTTGAGTCATTTGGGATATTAGGCAGTTACCAGACTTTAGTTAACCTTTAGGTGTCTGAAGTATAAAATGTGTTCATAGGACAAGGGATTACACATGTGGGTTTTATTATTTCTATCCACAATCAATATTTAAAATAAGTAGATTTGTGTTCCTTGTACATTTTTGGTCATTGTATTATTATCACTTAAAATTTGACAGAGAATTTTGTGGAGGGGACATATTTGCTACTGTAAACATGAGCAATGCAAATAAGTTGCAAGAAAATTATTTCCTAAGAAGTTTAAAATATATGAAACTATTTCAGAATCAATCAAATGTGTCCTCAATCAGATTATCATGATATCTGAGAACATTGCCTTTATTTTCACCTAATCATTAGGTTATGGTCTCTAAGAGACAGTATTAAAAAAATTACTTGATTTACTTACCTAATTTTTATTAAAAATTTTATGACTTATTTTCTGTAATTCACAATTATTCTATGAATCTGAATTAATCAAACTATTATAAAAATCCTATCCCATACTCTTTTATTCATTGGCCACAGTGTCAATCTAAATGACACCCAGTGATTTATTGATTTTAACCACTCATTCAGCTTGTAAGGATAATAATCTAAACATTATTTAAAAATAAAGTTGATAGTTACGTAGGCTAGGAAATATGTAAGATTACTTTTTATAACATTAGGCATCTGAGGGAAGAGAAACAAATCAAGTATTATCAAGGCTTTGTTTTTCATAGATACCATATATACTTGTTAGAAATAAGCAAATGCAAACTTGAGATGAATTCTAGATTCTGAGTTTAAAAAATAATATCCAGCCAGGTTTGGGGCACACGCCTATAATCCCATGGACTCAGGAGGCTGAGACAAGAGGATTGAAAGTTCAAAGCCAGCCTCCGAAATTTAGGGAAGCCTTGAACAACTGAGTGAGACCCTGTCTCAAAATAAAACCTAAAAAAAGGACTGAGGATGTGGGATGTGGGTCAGTGGTTAAGTGCCCCTGGGTTCAGTCCTTAGTACAAAAAAAAAATCCAAAGTTGTATTGAAAGAATTTTTGAAATAAAGAAATTCTATGAATATATTAGTGATAAAACAATTAAGAGGAACTACTACTATGAAGCTAAAAAGGTAGAGGTTATTTTTATTTATTTATTTGACTTGCTAATATGGGGCTACATGTATATTTAGTGTATAGTTATTATTTTTATATTTTGTTTAAAATTTGTTTAAAGTGGCTCTACCATCATTTTATTAATCAATTAATTAATTAAATTTAATTTATTTGTTTTTGTCCTGGTGATTGGATCCAGGACATAACACATACTGATTAAAGATACTACATACTACCACTAGGCAACATCCCAGTCCTTTATTTAACTTTTATTTTGAGAGAGAGTTTTGTTAAATTTCTCAGACTGGCCTCTAAGTTGTGATCCTCTTTCTTTAGCCTCCCCGAGGGACTGAGATTATAGGTATGTGCCATGGTACCTAGCTACAAATGCTAACCTTAGATAAATATATCTACAATTACAAGGATTCTGACCTCAATTATCCTTATATTTCATTTGGTTAATATATTATGAAGAATAATCTTATGCTCCTCCAACAGATTGCAGTAATATAGATAGGTTAGAACGTTTTTCAAAGATGGATAGCACACACAATATATGAACGTTTAACTTACCTTAATGTTACATATAATTGGAGTATTAAATGCTACCAACTACACTTTATAAATTATTGTTAATGTACCTCTCGCCAAAGTGTTGTTCGCCTGCTGAGCAGCCATCATATTTAAAACGTTTTTCCAAGATTTCCTATGCCCTCAAGGATAAGCCACGCTAAAGTAATGATACTATTGGAACTGCATATAATCAGCTCCTATAAAAAACATTTAGTCCTGATTCCAATTATGTTAATTCACTGCAACAGGAGGGTACATTTCAATCACCAGAAGGTTCAGTGCATTTCTGAAGCCCCTTGGCAGAACCAGGCAGTCCCCATGAAAGTATTCAGCAAATCCCTTTGTGATGCACTAGGGGTTTAAAGTAGTAATAAACCAATCCCTTTTCATTTATTAAATTCTTCTTAAGTCAATGAGGGAAATTCCTCTTAAGTCAATGAGGGCTTTGCTAGGACTGAAGACTGGGAATTTTTTTTCTCAGCTTCCTAAAGAATCTCAGATAATGCACAATAATACAGACATCTGTTTTCAACTTTTGGAGCCACTAGAGGGCAAGAGGATCATTATTCACAGTAGAACAAGAGTTCAAATCTGGACCACCCAATTTCAGCCTCTTAGTAATACTAGCGGTACTTTTTCTGCTTCATTTTGCATTTCAGTGTGTCACTATTGTATTACTGTGTTCTTAGTGGAGCCCTCAAGATGTATTTGTTGTGGTGTTGTGGAAAGGTATACAATACAATGTTCTTGCTTTATCAATAGAGCACTTTTTATAACAGAAACTGATTTTTTTTAAGTTCTTAGCTGAGTGTCTAGCATAGCATTCCACTGAAGCAGAAGCACTGTCATTTGAAGGCCCAGAAGGAATTCTACAGTTCTACTCATAGGACTATAAGCTTAGTACCAGTATTAACCTGATCTCTGACAAAATTATTTGCTGAGATCTTTGCCTTAGAATTTTTTTCTAACATGAAGCCATTTATTAATGACTAATATACTCGATGTTGTCAGAAGAAATATATTCTGAGTGGAGTAACTATTGTAAAATACAGAATGTCATGAAAAAAGTATATTAAAGTTTATAACTCCAAAAGCATGACTTAATTAAGAATTGTGGTCTGCAGCAGTTATTTAGCAAACCCTGACTTTTTTCAATTTTCCAGACTGATGGTGCATTGCAGTAGAGAAAGTCTGGCAAGGATTGTCCTACTGACTTTGAAATTCTTTCAACATTTTTAATATTTTAAAATACTTTAAATGTTCCAATTTATAAAACAGTATAAGGACTTGAAATATATGATCCAAAATATTGGAAGCAGTTTTGCTGTGTGTAAATTATCAAGAACATAGAGATGTATTATTAATATCTTCATATATTATAAGACATTTGACTCAAGGTTTTAAATGAATCTATGAAATAATGGCCCTTGAATTTAAAAAAGATCAGGTATTTAGCTAAATATTACATCTTCCTTTGAGTTCACTCTAGGTCAAAGATTAACTTAAATATGCTCAATCTAATGTTACATACAAACTCTATGTTAGAGGTGATCATAACCCCATCTACATGTCTCATTCTCTTCCTATGTAGCTTGTGTATACATCTAAAACTGTATATCTCTATCTGGGTATGCATCCACATTCCACTGAAAATTTAAACTCCTGTATCACATATTAGAAATTACTGTATCTAAGTAAATTGCTTGAGCTCAAAGCATTTTTTGTTTTTTTTAATAGAGAGAATCAATTTAATTTAGTTTTTCATGTGACATACATGGTTCCCATATGTCATGTGTACATGGTGCTGTGGTTCCAACCTACGTCCTTGCGCATGCCAGGCAAGTGCTGTAACCTCTGAGTCACTGCTCCAGCCCCAAAGTATTTCTTATCACTTACTACATTAACTTATGTGGTAATAACTGGAAATAATATGTTCAATAATATTTTCCTCCTGTCCCTAAAGACCTTATAACCTTTTGAGTGAATACTGTCTCTAAATAGATTATTTCAATAGAATATGAAACTGTTCCCTGAGGCTTATCAACCAAAAGAAGAAGGATAATCGAAGTGGTCTCTAGTAACATTGTGGAGGATGTATTATTTTGTTGGTTCTATCACGTATGTGAGAACACACAGTTTTTCAGATAATGCCACTTAGTACTGATTGTTGCTATGACCATTGAAAAATTTACATGTTTAAATTCCTGTTAAATATAAGCAGGATTTGCGATATCAAGGTCCTAGATAAAATCATTGTAATGAATTTAAATAAAAAGCATACACTGAAGTCAGGGACTCCAAATTTTATGATATGCATTGAAAAAATTGTAAAGGAGAACAATTTTAGAATATAAGGAATTAATATTATGTACAATTATATAGAAGTTTTGAGAAATAATATTAATCACTACAAAACTATTTTAAAATATTACATGAATGATTTACCTTGACTACGACAATATGACTCTTGACTTAATTAAAATGCTCTCTAGGCAAGTTCTGGCTGCTATAAAAATGCTATAGATTGGTAGATTACACAGCAGAAATTTATGACATTCTAGGAAAATGGGAAATCCAAGATAAAGCTGCCTGGCCACTTATTTCCTGTTGAGTTTCAGCATGCAGTAGCACCCCTTTTTCAGGTTTGCAAATAGATATCTGTGCTTAAAGAAAAGATATCTATCTTGTGTTTCTTCCACAAGGGCATTGATTTCATCCTAAGAACCCCGTCCTCATGACCTAACTAGCTCCAAAGGCCTCATGTCCATTTAACATTACATTGTGAATTAGAGTTCAATAAATGAAGTTTAGGGATATATAAAAATTCAGTCTGTGGCAAATTCCAAAGACCAGATTAAAGTAAAAGCGAATATATTTGTTTTTGGTAAAGTTTTTCTATTTTACATTTAAGTACCTAACAGTTGGTGAGCACTCACTATAATCAAAATACTTCAACAGGAGTTTTTCACATGAGAGAACTATTTTACAGATACTGTTGATAGTATTTAATACTTAGTTTCTTCTCTCTCTTACTCTATATTCATACATTTTCCTCTTACTGTATTTTCTGTTATTTACTTTGAAGAAAAAAACTAATTCAGACCAAATTTTACTATATTCTGAAGATCCTATTCATATTAAATAGCTATGTTATTAGACAAAACATATTTTAGAAAATATTGTATACAATTAGAGATTTCATCTGGAAGATTTAGAGGTCAAAAATGGTATAGTGGTAACACATTAAAGAAATAAAAATTAATAGCAATAAGAAAATATTTACAGATTCACTTTGGTGAAGTAAAATTTAAACAAATTTCTTCTGATCATAGTGATCTCAAACAAAAAGTATTAATGATGATATGTAATATTAACACAAAATAATTAAAAATAATAGATATAACGTTACAGAAAAAGATGCAATTGAAAAGTCAATATTTCCTAATGTCCAAGGACACTTATCAAAATTGACCACATACATGGTGACTAAGGAAGTTTCCACAATTGCAATGAATTGTCATCATACTCATGATATTCTCTGACCACTAAGGTGTATCAGAATTATGTGTAATTACAATGTTAAAATACCAACATTGTCAGATTAAAGATAAGAAAGTTGAACATTCAAATGAATGCTCAAGCACAGTGTTGGATTTGAAACATCTATTTTTCCTGACAATCATTATAGTTTTCCCATTTCCAAACTAAATTTACATCTTTGTGGATAGTAAAGATATTTGTGAAGAGAATTCTCATACATAAGCCTAAAATGGATCTTATTTTGTTCAATATACCCTGAAATTTGGAAACAGTTAAATTTTCACTCATTCATGGAATAAAGATTTATTTGGCAAACATTGTTACATCCTGATGTCATAATTTTTTTAATAAAGAAAGAGGGGACAGTGAGAGAGAGAGAGAGAAGGAAGCAACTTTTATTTAGTTTTTCATGTAACTTTATTCCTCAGAAATTTGGTTGTGTACATGGTGCTGGGGTTTGAGCTCCATACTCACACATGCCAGGCAAGCGCCCTAACTGCCAAGCCACTGCTCCAGCCCCCTGAGGTCATAATTTTGAACAAGAAAAATATGTCCTGTACTTTCACGGATTTTGCTGTCCATAGGACAAAATAAAAATCAGTATATTTCAACAAACACACACCAAAAATATTACATGGATATGTAATATCGTATTAATTTTTACTTCTTTAGTGTGTTACCATTGTAATACCATTTTCGACCTCTAAATCTTTCTGATAAAATTTTAGTGTTCAAACTAATACTGGAGAGTAGTGAATATTTCTAGGAAAAATGACAATGAAATTCTGACATTCACATATTTTAACATGGTATTAATAAAAGTTTATTAGTAGGTCAGCTAATTTTTCATATCGTGAATATTTGGTGATCTTGCCACCAAGAATTTGCTTAAGTTTAATGCAGTAAAATACCTGTTATCCCTCTGGCTAACATATATTTCACATGTATATTTATATCTACCTATAAGCAAGCTGGATGCAGTAAACAAGTAAATATTGTACTTTGTGTCTTAGACTAAAGACAATTAGTGCACCCCATGGTCAGTCAATTTAAGGAGAAATTTCTAGGAATCCTAGAAAGTATAATCAGTTAAGGGCAGATAAAGACTTAGTTTAAAATTGAATACAGGGGATGGAGTGGTAACTCAGCAGTTATGGTGCTTATCTGGCATGTGCAAGTACTGAGCTTAGAACCCAAGCACTACATATACAATTAAGTGTCCAAGAAGCAAAGGCCAGATGAAAAAATAAAGTTGATTCATTCTCTCTCTCTCTCTCACTACTCACACTCCCACTCTTATAAAGAAAAAAAATGAGTACAGATTACAGAGTGTGAAAACTAAGAAAAGAGAAAAACCAGGTCCAATGATTTGGTAGTAATTGAAACACAGATTGAGTCACATAAAAACATGGAACTGTGTCTCTGAACTTCAGACTTGGTGAAGCAAAGTATTCCCTCTTTCTGTGAATAAGTTTGATTAAGGTTTGAATTAAAAATAAAATCCTAGGTGGCACTTGCCTGGCATGCGTAAGTACTCAAGTTCAAACTCTGGCACCATTTACATTACAAAGTCTCAGAGCAAAGAAAGCCACGTGAAAAACTAAATAAAATTGATTCTCTTTTTCTCTCTCACTGTCCCTCTCTCTTAAAAAAATAATAAAAATAAAATCCTAAGTGATAATAAATCCTTAAATCAAAATAGTTGAATCAGATTTTTTTCCTGCATCAAAGTCACCCTGAAGTTTGGTGGAATAAAAGAAAAACAGTTTATTTCTGTTCACATAGTGCCAAAAAGTATTCTTTTATTTCTAGATAAAACTAACTGGGACATGACCAAATATATATTGAAAGAGGAAAATCCTTTTCTTTTGGGAAATTTTGGTAATTGCTGAATGGTGTCAAAGAACAGGTGAAGCAGAGTCATTACCTGTGTTCAGGAGAAATAAAAGTACCTACAACCTCAGAAATAGTGCTATTTTGAAATACTGTTGTGGTCACATTTTATTTTTGAAAACGTGTATAAAAGGCCACTGCTGTCATGAATAATGGAATGAAGAAAATGTTTGCAATAAAGATTTGACAAGGGATAATAAATATTGAATTATATAATTTTAAAACAGATTTATGTGAGAAATGCTTCTGTGGAATTCCATTGTCTTGAACACCTTAAAAACTTGCTGAGATTTTAAAGATTTTAGATTTAAAGAGGTACAGAGGATCAGCATAGAAATCATTACTAAGATTTTACTTTGTTGCTTGCTGAATATTGTTCACTGCCTAAAAAAACCTTGACACAGGTGACTGATTTTTACCACAGCACATTTCCTCAATAACTGTGCCACATTATATGGAGATGATTTAAACCCCATAATTCTGAAAACAGTAATAAGAAAAAAGTTACTTCATGTTGCTTATGATTTTTCATTTTAAAGTATATATTTATATTTATATATATATATACACACATATATATAATATAAAAAAAATACATGAGTGATCTCAATAAATAAATTAAAATTTAACTAGTAGGTCCCTGCTTTTGTCCATCATCCTAGGATAACTCAGAGGTAAGCAATGTTAAAAATTGTCTTTCCTCAAATAGATCTTTTTTCTTAGTATTGATAAACTCTGTATTTACTATGTTGTATACATGGAATGCATGTATCAGCTATGAACACAAAATATGTTCAATAAAATATATAAATAATTTTTGAACTTCATTTTGTTGTGAGATATTTGTACATAATGGGATCACACATTATTTATTATATTAATATGTTATTCAATGAATTAAATTTAAAAAATATTTATATTGAAATACAGCCTAGATACTCTCTATGTTAATATACATATTTGCATGAATATGTAACAACAAATCCCTCCAATATGTTAGACTATGTCAAACAAATAAAGAAAAAATACAACCTAGAGAAGAATGCAGAAATCGTTAACAGGTCAGCTCATTGTTGGCGTAACCATCTTCTAACTCAAAATATGGAACATTACCAGAAACTGAAAAATTCTTATCATTTCTTCTTGTAATGAATATATATGTTCCCTCCTTCCTAAACTTAAGATCATGATTTCTAATACCATAGTTAGGTTTGCACTTATTTCTACTTAAATTAACAGTTTTATTTCTTCCTATATCCAGACATTATAGAGGTGAAATTAATTGATGAATTTTGAGTCAAAAAGTGTAATAAAGTGCAAATTTTTCTTACATGGCTTTTTACATATTTTTATTAGTGCATTATAGTTTTACATAATGTTGGGAATAGTTGTCAAATATTCCTAGATGCACACAATTCAGCAATACAATTTGTTTAATACCCCCCAAACACATTCCTTTACCACCCTCCTTCCATCCCCTCCCTGATCCCTTCTTCTGGGTCCTATATTGTTCCTAAAAAACCCAAATACAGTGACATAATTCTTATACCTAAGAAGATTATATATATATATATATATATATATATATATATATATATATATA
>PVKS010042035.1:0-15666 GCA_004027875.1 Aplodontia rufa
GGGAAGGAAGGAAGGAAGGAGGGAGATTTGAAATCTTAACAGCAATGGACTTCTCAGCAGCAACACTGGAAACTAGAAACAAATCTGAAAGAAAATAGTTTTCAATACTTAAATCTCAATTGCATCTGACAATTAGACAAGAGTCCCAAACATATTCTAGGCATGCAAAATCTCAAAATATGTAGTTCCCTGATATCCCTCTATTCATGAAGCTGTCAGAATATATCCTACACCAGAAGAAGAAACTAAATTAAGAAAGAAAACAAAATATGATAGGGGATTTAAAGAGATAAAGGATTCAAACAATAATAGGAAAAAATACATAAACTGAAGGACATCTAAATTTTAGAAAATAAGGTATGATTTTAAAAAATTTAACAGCACACTAAAACTCATGTTAAATTTGTTTGTTGTACTTCCTCAACTTCACTGGATTACGACAATCATTTTAAGTTTCTAAAAGTTCTTTCTCCAAGTTGTTTGAATTTCATGATCGTACTACTATAAACTAGGATCATTAGTACCAACACTATACAAATGAAGCATAGATATTAAGCTGCTTGTACAAGGTCAAGTTAATAAATGTAAAATCATAGTACTTTCCAAGTGATTTTAAAAATCAAGGTTTCTTTTCAGAAACTGGCCTCCAGAAGAAAGCCAATTTTCAGACCTAATAAAAGTCAACAAAAAGAGATTAGGAAAAAATCTTAAAATATTCTAGTCCATATTTACAGACTCAAAAAGGAAATTAAAAATTTAAAGCTACACTTTTCTTTTACATGTACAATTATAGCATATGGAGGTATTTGCAATTTTTGCCAACTATTGGGCATTATAATAATCAAAGAATACCACAAATTTACTATTTATAAATCTCTAGAAAAACTGCATAAAGGTTTTATTCATGTAGTATTTCTGAGAAAGAAAAGTGATAGAGTAAACTAACAATGGGTAAAGTATAAAGTAATGAAAAACTAAGACATTCAGAAAAACTTAAAAAATGAATAAAAAAACAAAAATATAAAGACAAAAATGAAGAGATTATTTATATTCTTTGGTCTAATTTTTTATAATGAAAGACTGTTCTAAAATTTTCAAGTCCTAACCATAAAATGCAGAAATAATCTGTTTGGTAAAGAATTATAAATTATTAATAAATAGAATACGGGTTCTGAGAGTCTAAAGATAAGTAAAGTAAAAATGTATGCTATCAATTTTCCTAACCATTTTTGAAAGTGTATTCACTTATTTTTGATTTCCCTATTAGCAATGTCTGTTATTACTAAGTAGGTACTCTTACATTCTGTATGAACACTGGCAAATAATATTGGCCCTATTGTCATTATAGAATAAGAGCAGAAGCTTAACTAAATTCCAGGCACCATTATAAGCTCTATTTCTTGTAGTAAGATGTAGCTATCATTTTCTTTCCCACTTTGCATTTGAAGAAAATAAGACCAGGTAGATTAAGGTTACCCAACTATTAAAAGGCAGAGTGGAATGTGACTCCAGAAAGTCTGGTTCCAGAACCCATTCAATCAACCACTAATATATGGTTTTTGGCAATTAAAAGCCAATGAAAAGAAAAGTCAATTTTCTGGAGTAAAATTATTTCCACCCTACAATTGTTAAATAAAGCAATTTCACATATGTCATGTATTTTCTCACAGAAAAAGTTTAGAGACACTTAACTTTCTAAGAAATGTTAATCAATAATAAACCATATATAAATATAAAATCAACCATAAACAAGTCAATATAATACTGTTAAACAATAAGGCATAAAGAAATATTTAATCCTTCAAGAGTTTCAGAGTGACTTATTGCAAACCACTTGTCATATAATGATCCTGACACCATTTTCTAATTTTTCCCAAATTCAATTCAGAAAAAAATTTGAACAAAATCAATTGAGATGTCATTATTAATACAAATTTTGAAAATTTTATTCTCCTTTGTCCAAATAAGCACCTTCACATAAAAGTCAGAGGTAGCCATATTAATCTATTTGCAACATCACAGAAAATTATGTAGGTAAGAAAATAACAAAAACTAAGGTTAAACCAAAATTACTTCTCCTGAAAATTACCATCTAACAAAAATTTGAAGTCAAGAAATTGTTAAGTATTGGCATATATTTTAAAATCAACTGCTTAAAAACGAGAGAACTATAATTCTGAAAAAGATTCTTGGAAGAAATCATTATTTTTTGAATACCAAACAACAAAGTGGTAAATTGTAGAGTTCTATTTTTGACCACATAAAAAAGAATACTTTCTCCTAAAATATATAAAAAATTCAAATTGGGGGAGAATGTTCTCAGGCTCAGACTATAAATCCATCAGAATAATTATGATATAATGTTTATTAAATAAGGTAAATCCACAAACTATGCTTTCATATGTCCAACTGAGATAGGTAATTAAAATAGAAATAAGGGTACTTAGTTCTGAAGGTTAAGAATAAAAGCTGCACTACAATGTGAGTTTTTTTTATTAAAATGCATCAAATAAACAGAATACTATGCTTTAAAATTCCAATTAAGAAAAGAGAAAAATAAGGAAAGTATGAAATAAAATGTAATTGCTAACAGTCTGTTTCAATTTAATAGTAAAAGTATTCCAAAAAGAGAATTTATACCGCCAATGGAAAAATCAGAATACTTATAAACTTTGGAATAAACAGACTTGAAGAACTACATGATGCTGAAAACTTCTAATAAAAATGTAGTGAAAGTATACAGTTAAATGCAATGCATAAACACTGACAATAGGGACACATTAGTTAATTCATAGTAAGAAAGGGGGATATTTGGAAAACAGATTAAATGTACTACTGATAAGACCACTCTAGTTAACTTATGAAGCTACGGAACTCAACACATCTGTACCCTACAAAATAACTAACCTGATCGTCTCTCTTCTCAGCTAAGATATAAGCAATGTCAAGGAGCATTTTATTCCAAAGCCGATAATCATATCTGGCCATAACTGCCTTGTAACTGTCCATGCACATAGTCTTTGAAGCAGAGGATTAAATGTTCCTGCCCATTTTATCTAGTCCCCAAGACTTGTCCTGCAAAGTGAATAAAAATGATTATCTTTTAATCTATGCCTCACATACATACCACAAAAAAAGAGGGCAAATATGAGAACAACAACAAAAAAAATCCTTGAAAATATAATTATTGTCCAACCTACAATTAAGTTCTCAGCAAGCCCTCTGTGCTTTGTTGAAAAGTAATCAATATGTCTCACATTTTATTCAACTGAGCTTTAGAAGATGTGACGATTAGTATAGACATATGGGAAATATAGTAATATTTTGAAGCAAATTTAGAGAATGTCAAAAAAATAGGTTCTACCTTTTAAAAAACAGTATAAACATAATGTTGATAACTTTTACTTTTCAATATTTGATTTTGAAAAACAATTTAAAATGCAAATAATCTTTATGTTGAAATAAAAAGTTTAGGTGAAAACAAAATGGCATTTTTCAAGCAGTTTTAAAAGCTATTATGAACACAAGTAAACTGTGGCAAAAGAAACAGGAAAGAACTAGAAGGAAGAGGGAGCTACTCAACTCAAATAGAAGAAAAGCCATAATAAAATACACAAGAACATGTAAAATTAGCAGATACAGACAACCTAAGGGATAGTGAAAATGAGCCAACAGAAAGAACTAAAATAAATTGTCATAATAAATGCAGTTATAATACAGAAATACATCATTTACATGGCACTGAAGGACAAATACAAATGACCTGAAGTGTTTTGTTCAAAAAATTAAGACAGCATTTGATTTTTGGTTCTGGGATTGAACACAGGGATTTGTGCATATTAAACATGCCCTCTACCACTGAAATATACCCCTAGATCCAAGACAACATTTTAAGCGTCAAAATATTTGGCATATTTCTACAATACGTACTCTTTCTCTTTTCTCCCCCCACCTCTAGTACTACAGACTGAACCTAAGGGAGTTTCACAACGGAGGTATATTCCCATCCTTTTTATATTTTATTTTGAGACAGAGTCTTACTAAGTTGTCCAGGCTGGCCTAGAACTTCCCATCCTCCTGTTTCAGCCTCCCAAGTCACTGGCACGTGCCACAGTGCCTAGCTTCTTATATTCTTAAATAATATTAAGTGGCACAAAGGTTTCTGGATTATAAAGAGGTAGCCTACCCTACAGATAAGCCCCAGATTGTTCTGTCACAAAGTTTTATTAAAAATTAACACATCTTCTTTTGTTATGAATTGTCATTTCAATATAAAATCAGCAGAATAGTATCTAAGGTTGATCCTCAAATTATTGTTTCTCCTTCTCTCCTGGCTTTAAGTCAAATCACTGAATTCTTTATGCATCTGACAACCAGGTAAATGGGCATTACTGTACACAGAAAGAAGAATGTAAGATAAAAAGGACATAAAAATATATAAAAAAGCAGACATATGTAGAAAATATTAAAGGTGAAGAAATTAGAAAACAATATGTAGAAACAGACATTTTGAATGACCAACAATTTTTATAGTTTTTAAAAATATAAACTAGGTAAGATAATCTTTTTATCTTCCTAATAATGAAGAGGATAGTCTCAAAACAGAATAAACTGCTTTCTTCTGTGCAGAAATCCTTTCAACAATGAACTATATTTCTAATTTACTTTTTATAAAAAGATAAAACTAGGTAAAACATTTTCCTCTCTGCCTAATAATGAGAAAAAAGACAATAGTAACAGAAAATAAACTGTTTCATATTTGTTTGATATAGAACTGTCAGAATAATGGATACTAATATTCATTAGCTGTATAGAGCAAGAAAAATTGTAAAAATATGAATGGAAAAAGTTCGAATAATTCCAGATAAAATCATGGTACTAGATTTGTGCAACAGGTTAAGGCCAGAAAATAACAAATTTTTAAATCAGATGTTGTAATAAGTGGTCCCCAAACCATCAGGATTAACACCGTCTAGAAACTTGTTAAATCCTGTGGGTGAGGCCCAATAATCTGTTTCTCCATGTCTTTAGATGATTCTGATGCCTGTTTAAGTTTTGAGAACCAATGCTTTAAGTAAATGAGATAATTAAATTAAAATGCAACAAGAAATGTACTTAAAACCCAAATCTGGTTTATCATGGTAAAAATTAAGATGAGGATAAACAATGTTCCTGCTACCAAAAAAGATGTAAGTTGGGAATATTTAAATATGTTTATGTGTGCACATGTGCACTCATGTGCACACTCTGTATATAGATGAAAAGGAACAGTCATTTTAGGTAAGCACAATTAAAGAAATGGAAGAAAAACAGAACAATTCATTTAACAAAATTACCTTGCGGAAAAACAAGGAAAAAATGAATATACTTGGCTGACAAGTTAATAATAATTATAAAATGAAGAAAGCATAAATGAAAACTGCCATCTGTCCATTCTTCAGATATCGGTACCTGAATGAACTGATTTTAGAGACATTAGGTCTACACATATTGATCAAAGCATCAGGAATAGAAAGAATGCCTGTTACCTTATAAACTAATATTCGCAAACTTATGTATAATAACAATGAGCTATATAAAGTAATATAATTGAGAGGAGGAAATGAAAATGTGGATTTGGAATTTTAACTATCATTAAATGGCTTTACCAAAGAGTATGACATGGTAGCCTCTTAAAATTTCTTTGGTTGTAAAATAAAAATGTAGGTAATAATCAGGAAGTCACTTATTGACACTGTCCAGAAAATTTCCATTTTTATTCTTAAAGCTATCAAATGCCAGTTAAAAAAATTTTACTATAACAAATTCATCACTGAGATGAAATTTGCAGAAAGTTTTATTTTTTAAAGAATACTGTGATTAATTTAAAATCTGATCTAAAGAAAGTTTAATTAGAATAAAATATATTTAACAAGCCAAAGAAACGGGAAAGAAAATGTTCATTACTTACCAGCAAGGGTACTTGTGTGCCTAAAAGCTCTGACCTGGGAGTCTGACAAACCAGTCAAAAGGGAGATTACTGTGTCCATCATATACTCATCATAAATTATGCTATACTGACACTGTCGAATCAGGACTCCAATAAATTCACAAAAATTTGAACGAAACTTTTTCCACTGAGGTCCAGGCATGGTAAGAGGATAATCACCACTGTCCTAAAAGGTATAAAAAACAAAATATTGAGTATGACATGATATTACATTGATCAAAGATTTCTTTTCTTACAACATAAGGAAGAATCGTATTTTTCAAAATACATGTGGACAAAAATAGGAGGCAACTTTCCTAAGTATGTTGATTGCTATATCTTTTTTCATTTTAAACTGCCACAACCAAATATTTCTTAGAAGTAGTCAAAATCAGCACTTTAAAAAATTAGCATTTACTTAGCTGTTCTAAGTGTTTCATTCAAAATAGTAGATTTAGTCTGCAGTGCTGGGATGTTTGTAGAAATAATTTGACATAGAAAAATAATACAACAGTAAAGTTTTGACTAGAAAGGATATTTCAAATTGAATTTAGATCAAAATAATAATGATACTTGTCACATAACATCTTCCACTGTTTTTAAGAATTATGAAAGGATAAGCATTTCACTGAAAATCCCAAAACTAACCTTTCATGTCTGAAACACCAACACCATTTCTTTCCATTTCACTACAAATTTAATCATAATTCTATTTTGCACACTGGATTTATTAACTTTTCTAGGGAAGAACAAAACTATCATGGACTCGATATCAGACTGTATATCATGTGTTTAAAACACAAAATTGATATGGCCACCAGTAAAGTGGGTAAGAAGAAATCAACTAAATATTTAATGAATTGTCCAATATGAAGTATGTGCTAGTTGTCAAGTGTAGAATAACAAGGGAAGTTTGCATTCAATGAAAATTCTTCTTCTATAACCTTGCACTCACAACCTAGCCTGGGGACAAGAAAGGAAATCAGAGAACCTCTCTCTTGGTGAGGAAGGCTAGTAGGGTATAATCTTCAATGGCTAAGAAAAAGCTAAGAATTTCAGCTCCCTCTTCCAAATGAGAACACCTTTATCTTGTAAAGGGAGAAATAGCAAACTGAGTCATCTCCATGGCACTAGTAAAGACCCACTACTGTTCGGTGAAGAGTAAATTAAACTCTCTACCTGTGGGACAGAAGACAAAACAGTCTTGGTTCTGAAATCTATACCAGCATCAAAAGTCTGTTAGCACTGGGAAAAGGGTGAGAAAGTTCCACAAAAGTCCAATCTACAGACATAAGATAGAGGTCAGCTACAGCCACAAAGGGTATGGTTAAGATTTTAGCAGGACAAGGACAATAAATACTCTCATCATCACACCAACCAATAACCAACACCAGTCCACCATGAGTAAAGGGCTAAGGGTGTGGTAAGAGATCCTCTGTGGAACTGGGGTACAGAGACAGCAGAGGTCTGTGAGGGTGGAGCATGAATACAAAGAAAAACCTTCTGATATCCTTCCTTAGTACAAGGCAATAACCGTCCACCATTAGAGAAATCTGAAACCTTTTTACATTAAAAGAATTAATATAACAACAAAACAAATTTAGCTCTATTCCTAACCATTTTGTTCCTTTTAGATTTTGAACCTTGTACAAATATTACTATCAAAGGCAAAAACACTTTGGGCAAAGAAAATTTCCTGTTTCAGTTCAATAGAGTTTCCTAAATAGTAGCTATAAATTTCTATGTTTAACATGCCACTAATGTCTAGTTAATGAAGGGCAATGGGTATTGAAAAAGAAGCAATATCTTTATTTTTTCCCCAGGGGTGCTAATATAACTAAATAAGGATATTAAAATAGACATAATAATCAAGTATCATAAAAGCTTCATCCAAAACCAATCAATTCCTCCAATTATGTTCAGAAAATATGGGTAGAGAAGTCTTTATATAGCAAAATATATTATACACTTATATGGCATATACTTTGCACATGTAGAATCTTGTATCCACGTACTGGTGATTTCTGATGGGCGTAATTATGATAGAAATAAAACCTTAAGAAAAATAAAGAATTTGTTCTAGACGCCAAAGTTCTGATTTTCCAGTTCTGATATTGTAAACTCCATTTATGGGACTATTGGAACTTTGGAAGAAAGAAAAGTTGTGTAGTGATTATTCTTTCAACACACAGCCAAATAAAGTTATATTGTCAATTAGAGAGACAAACAACTTATGGAAAAGATGTTTCAGGAACCCTGATGCAAGAAAGAAAAGAACCAAAAAGGACAATGTGCCAAGCTTTAAGAGTCATTAAAAAAAAAAAAAAAAAGAGAGAGAGAGAGAGAGAATTAGAACTTCAGACTGGAATGTTCTCCTAAGAGGTCCATTGCAAGATAGAGCTTATCTGACTGGCAGAGACAGAAGAGCTGACAGTTCAGTTTTTAAACATTTGAAATTTAATAATAACCAAGAATGACCTGTAGAAATTTAATACAGCAAAACACGGTCCCTTATAAATACTTGAGGACTCAATTTGGTCATAAACTGTAGATATCTAATAAGATAAAACATTCTCTAAAAGTAAATCCAATAGAACTGTTTTTAAAACCAGTTGATGGACAACACTGTCCTATTTTTAGTGACATCCTTTTAGCTATCTAATGTCAACAAACTTACCAAAAGATACACATGGCACCGCTGCACCCCCCACCCCCTTCCATCGGTTTGCTTTCCATGGTTTGAGTTAACCTGTGGTCATCTTCAGTCTGACAATATTCTTGGAAAATTACAGAAATAAACAATTCATAAGTTTTAAAAATTGCTGTTTTGGAAAGTATAATGAAATCTTATATTATCCCACTCCACTCTACCCAGGACATGAGTCATCCATTTGTCCAGAATATCCATGCTGTATTCAAGAACTGCCCTATGGCAGTGGAGAAAAAGAGAAACTACATTCACATAAAGTTTACTACAGTATTTATATATACTTTAATATCTGTTATTATTGTTAATCTCTTAATACACCTAATTTATAAACTAAATTTTATTATTGGTATGTATGTACAGGAGAAAATTTGTTACAGATGGTCCCTAACATAGTAGTTCACTTTACAACTTTTAGATTTTATGATAAGGTGAAAATGACATGCATTCAATTGAAATAAACTTCAAAATTTGAATCTGCTAATTTTCCAGACGACTGACATGCAGTATATTCTCTCACAATATTGTACAGAAGAAGTAAAACCACAGTTTCTAGTGAGACACTCAAATCACAAGACTAAATAACTGAGCTGGGCTTGGTGGCCCAAGTGTATACTCTCAACAATTTGGGAGACTGAGACAGGAGGATTACAAATTTGAAGATAGCCTCAGGAAGTTTGAGGCAAGCCTTGGCACTTTTATGGGACATTGTCTCAAAAATATTTTAAAAAGGGATAGGGATGTAGCTCAGTGGTAAAGTACCCCTAAGTTCAATCCCCAGTACCACTGGGGGGAAAAAAAAGAGTGAAAAAACATTGTTCTACAGTGTAGTATGTTGCTATGCTATATGACATCGAAGGGTTAGGTATATTGAGTATATCACAATTTTCAACTTATGATATTTTCAGCTTATGAGGGATGCTATCATGACATGACCCCATTGTAAACTGAGGTATACATATACGTAGAACATAGACACCCAGGCTTGGTACTATTGTGATTTCAGGCATATAATGTAGGTCTTTGACCATATTCCCTAATAAGGACTACTGTACTACTATTCCTTAAAAAGTCATGTATGAACACTTGTTTAGACAACTGAAACAACCTACCCATTCAAACATCTGGTCTAATTCCTAAGTTTTTGATCCATTTTGATTTGAATTTTGTGGCAGGAAAGAATCTAATTTCATTTTTCTGCCTATAGCTACCCAGTTTTCTCAGCACCATTGTTTGAAAAAGCAATCTTTTCTTAAGATATATTTTTGGAACATTGTCAAATATCATATGGCTATTGTCAAATATCATATGGTTATACATTTGTGGATTTATCTCTGTGTATTCTATTGTTTCAGTGGTCTTTATGTCTATTTTGATACCAACACCAAGCTATAGCTTTTCTTACTATAGCTTTGTAGTATAATTTCAGATCAGGTATTGTGATGTCTCCTGCTTCGCTATTCTTGCTTAGTATTGCTTTGGTTATTCTGGGTCTCTTATTCTACCAAATGAATTTTAAGAATTGTTTCTTCTAATTCTGTGAAGAATGTCATCAGTATTTTAATGGGGATTGCATTAAATATATATAGTGCTTTTGGTAATATGACCATTTTCTTTTTTAAGAGAGGGGGACATTGGGGGGGTAGAGAGAGAGAGAAAATTTTATTTAGTTTTTCATGTGGTCTTCGTTTCTCTGACACTTCATTATGTATGTGCTGCTGGGGTTTGAACCCATGAACTCATGCATGCAAGGCAAGTGCCATAACCGCTGAGCTACTGCTCCAGCCCCAATATGACCATTTTGAAAATATTAATTTTGCCTATCCAAGAACATGGTATGTCTTTTCATCTTTTATGGTCTTCTTCCATTTCTTTCTTCAGTGTTTTAACAGAGATAGTTTGACTTCTTCTTTTCCTATTTTTATCCATTTGGTTTTCTTTTCTTGCCTAACTGCTCTGGCTAATGTTTGGAGAACTACATTGAATAGGAGTGATGAGAGTGGACAGCCTTACCTCATTCCTGAATTTAGTGGAAATGCTCTGTTTTTCTCCATTTAGTATGCTGTTGGCTTTGGATTTGTCATCAATGCAATGTTGAGGTAAATTCCTCTGATCCCTAGCTTCTCTAGTAGTTTTAAAATGAATGGGTGCTGAATTTTATCAAAGGCCTTTTCTGTATCAGTTGAGATGATAATTTGAGTCTTGTCCTTAATTCTGTTTAAGTGATGGATCACATTTATTGATTTGCATATTTTGAACCAACCTTGCATCCACGGACTGAAATCTACTTGATCCTGGTCTATTATTTTTTTGATGTGCTTTTGAATGCAGTTTGCTAATATTTTAATACGGATTTTTCAGTTTTTGTTCATCAGGGATATTGATCTGTAGAATTCTTTTCAGGATGTATGTTTGTCTGGTTTTGGCATCAGGGTAATGACTGCCTCATAAAAAGTTATTTGGGAGTGTGAGGTCCCTTTCAATTTTGTAGAATAATTTGAGAAAAGAGAAGTGTTAGTTCTTCTGTAAAAGTCTGGTAGAACCCAGCAGAGAATTCATCAGCTCCTGGACTTTTCTTTTTTGAAAGGCTTTTAAATTACTATTTCAATTTCATTAGTTGATATTAGTCTGATCAGGATTTCTATATATTCCTGATTCAATCTGTGCAGGTCATATATGCGTAGAAATCTGTCCACATCTTAAAAATTTCCAGTTTATTAGAATATAAATTTTCAAAATAAGTTCTGATATTATGTGGATTTCAGAGTGGTCTGTCGTCATATCTTTTTCACCTTGGATTTTGTTGATTTGCTTCTTCTCATTCTTTCTTTAGGTTAGTCTGGTTGAGAACCGGTTTACCACTGCTACTATCTTAAATTCTCTGCCCACCTCTCACTTTGTTTTTGAATGTGTTTGATTTGTAAGTCTCTTTAACCCTTTTTCAATTTTTTTCTGTGTGACTAATCTTCACATTGCAGCAGATATTTCTTCACAGCTTATATCTGTTCAGTATACTCACTTTGTCAAAATCTTTCATAGGCCACTCACTGCCTCCATAATGAATTTTGACTTCCATGACTTTCTTTAAGACACAGTATGTTCTGGCCTGTCCTTTATTATAACACCACAAATTCTGTTTCACTTTATGAAACTTAATAAAGCTCTATATTCCCATTAGTGTGCCTCTGCTGACTGTAATGCCTAGAATGCCTGTTCTATTTCCCATGCCCAAATGCATCTGCAGAGAATTGATAATCCTTATACTATGTACTTTTAAAAAACTCCTGTCATTTTCTGTGTTTGTCCATCTCCCTAATTAAAGCAAACGTTCTTTGAAAGAGAAATCCTTATTTTACACATTTTTTCTATGTCAAGGATCAAGAGCATTTTTATTGTTCAGTAAATTATTATTTAGGTAGACTGGTACGTGCTACCTATAGTGACAAAATATGAAGCACACAGTACAAAATTTCATCTATGAAGTTTCCTTGCAAAAAGTGTATAGCTAATCAATGAGGTCTTTAGACCTTCAATTACGAAATAAAAGGAATATAGGAACATGTTAAAAAATACCAAAAGAAAAATCTGGGAAACAGAAATGTGGGATACTTTACAAGATGACAGCTAGTTTGAAGTTGTTAGAAGTTATGTCTCCTGAAGAAAAAAAAGAAAAAGTTGGACTGTTTTATATTTTTAAAATGTCCTGAGGACACAACAATTAAACATACTATGTCAATCAGTGCATTTTAGTCTCACACTAGCTTCTTTGTGGTCTTTAAAATGCACTACATATATTTCTACTTGAGGGCCTTGCCCTTGGTTTCTCTTCCCACAGATATGCCCTCAGTGAGTACCATCTTATCTGTCCAAGATTTTGCTTAGTATCACATTCTGGAGATGTATTCTTTAATGTTCTACTTTAAATGATCCTTTCTGGGTCCGTGTCTTTCTTACTGTATATTTCTGCACACAGTATTTATTGTCATCTATTATATTAAAGTATTTTGCCTACATGTTTTATTCTTTGGCTTACTTCCCTAACTGAAATGCAAATTCCATGACAGCTGAGATTTTTGTATGGTGATTTCATCAAGTGCTACATCCCCAATGCCTGGAATGTAACATACAATTACATATGTATTGATCAAATGAGTAAGTCACCAACAATAATTCTATTTTCAAAATGGTTCTAAAAATAATGGTAGGGAGATCTAAAATATTTGTTTTCCATGTTTTTTTTTTTAAAATATCATCTTTGACAGTTTGTTTCCTTAGTCACAAATGGAAACAAGAATGTATAAAGTCAAAGCAACAATGAATGCCAACATTGCTCCTTGTAAATGTCTTGCCCAAAGCTGTCACCAGTTGATTAAAAGAGATGCCACCAAATGTCTGTGTTATATCTATGAATCTTGACAAACTTTTCACTTAGGAGTGGGCAACAATCTATTAATGGATTTATGAGACATAGAGAAAGAAAGGAGAGAAGCGATCAACAATTAGGATATTGATTAACTCTGAGACAATGGAATGGAATGGAAGAGAAAGTAGAGGAGCCTACATGTTATTTCAGTATTGACAATAGCTGATTTCTTAAATTTGGAATGGCAGACTCATATCTTACACAAATGTTACATATGTTCTTTTACATATATTGACTCATACCAAAAAAATGAGTGTATTAAAACTGTTTGAAATTATCCACATTAACATTTTTGAGGATAACATGTTACTGAAATCATAAGAAGAAATTCCAAATTCTAGAGTGGTGTTTTCTAAATTGTTATAATGAAGTAGTAATTGTTTAAGAATGAAAACCACATCTGTGAATTTACATAAACCATGATTAAGTTTTTCATTTTAATTTTCCCTCAGAAAGTTAGAATGTGTTAGGACTGTGTTGCAAGGGAACAAAGAAAATTACATGTTATTAGCCCTTTGGAAGCTGTAGTAGAAAATATTTTTGCAGAACAAAACTCTGAGGGGCGTAAATAAAATTTATCATTAAATAAATTTTTTGAAGTTTTGTTTTAAAATTTTATTGTTTTTAACAATAAAAAGTAACCATAAAGATTAATTAGATTAATTATTCTGGCTGACTAACATAATACAACTAAAGAGAAATTGCTTTTTAACATTAGACCTTTGCTAATTAAGCCTAAGTTAACTCTTCAGATTCTAGCAAAACTTTATACTTCTAAAATATAGGAAAGTTGAAATAAAACTCTCATGAATTTTAACAGATTTCATTTGGACTATACAATCACAGTTATACCAATTAAGAAAAAATAATAAAAAATCAATGCCATGTAACATTTACAATTTTCAAAGCCACTCTCTTTCTCATCTTTGATTCTTCAGCATTTATCTACAACACTGTCTGGCGTACTTAGGAGCACAACACTGTTTTTGCCATGGTTAATTTATTACAATCAAAGCCAATCTCTACAGTCCATTTTGTATACAAGATTCTTAATGACCTGGTTCAGCTTCATTTTCCCCAGTCTCTGCTTCCTTTGAAACATCCTAAATTCCTTCTCTTTAAACTGCTTCCTGGTTTTTCAGGTTAACTTTATTCATCATTAAAAATCCAGTTCCAAGGCTGGGGATGTGGCTCAATGGTAAAGTGCTTGCAGGCATGTGTGAGGCCCTGGGTTTAATCTCCAGTATTCATAAATAATTAAAAAATATTATTATTGCTAAGTACTGGGTCTTAAGTTTCAGATCACTATGGTCATCACAAATGGTATTTTAGGCATCCCAAGGAGAAGAGTAATGAGAGTCCAATAATGAAGAGGTGGCCAGTAGAAATGGCACTTCTTATTGGTATATTCATGTATTATAAATTACATATGTAAGTTCAATGACTTTATACTCTTTAACTCCTCACAAAATATTTTTTTTTCTTTTTTGTTTTTTTTATGCGGTGCTGGGGGTCAAAACTAGGGCCTCCTGCATACTAGGTAAGCATTTTACCACTGAGCCATATCCCCAATCCAACTCCTCACAAAATAGAACAGTACTAAACACAAAAAAAAGTAGAAACCAAAACTTAAATATAATCAACAAGTGATTAATAAAAAATGTGGCTGTACTAATACTATTTCTACCAATTGTTCTAATATCACTATAAAAGTGATAAAAACACATGATGATCTAATGAGACCTAATAAGAATCTAATCTTGAAAAGGTCACATCATTAAGTTGAGTATGTAGATTCATAACCAATATTAGAATTTTGTCTAAATGGATACTGAATCTTCAGTTATTAGACTGTGATATTCTGAAGGCCATGTAATTATGGCATTTAAATCAATTATTTAAGTTAAAAGGAAATGCAAAATATCTCTTTTGTTTTCTTTGTCCTTCAAATATTAGTTTTATATAAATGTTAATATAATATATTCATTCAATTCTATGAATGATACACACATCCACTGTAAACTACACCTTAATACAACACTTGAGGACTACACACTCAGCTCATACTCAGTCTTCTACTTACCAAGGGTGGAAGGAAAAAAAAATTTCATCAGCTTATCCTTATTTACCACATACTTAAAAAGCAGACTTTTCTGAATTTGTCATCTTCCTCTAGTAGTTAAAAATTGATTTCATGGTGCTTGCCCAGAATGCGCAAGTACCCGAGTTCAAACCCCAGCACCACATACACAGAGAAGTCTTGGAGCAATGAAAGTAACATGAAAATCTGAAAGAAAAAAAATGTTTCTTTCTCTCACTGTCTCTCTCTCTTAAAAAAAAACAAAAAAAAACAAAAAACAAAACTGATTTCAAAAGTAATGATTTTTCTTGAGCCGGGTGTGGTGGTGCAGTTTTGTAATCCCAGGCATTTATGGGAGGCTAAGGTATGAGGATTGCTAGTTTGAGGACAGCCTCATCAACTTAGTGACACCCTGTCTCAAAAAAGGGGTTGGGGGCCTGGAGCGGTGGCTCAGTGGTTTCGGCGCTTGCCTGGCAAGCACGAGGACC
>PVKS010042036.1:0-15673 GCA_004027875.1 Aplodontia rufa
AGTGTTTTGAAGGCTTGAATTGCATTATCAATATGGAGAGCATGTACTGCTACTTACATTTTACCAAAACCCATATCCTCCTGTTGGTATGTGTATGACTATACTGAACTGTATTTCTAATTCATGGTGATTTTGACATTTTACCTTTTCTTCCTTAAAAGATAGGTAACGATTTAATCTTAGATATAGTGTGTGTGAGGGTGTGGGAAAACCGCACACACGTGTGCTTCTACACAGCTAAATATCCTTGAGCTGAATGATCAAAATGTGGCCATAAGATTTTTTATAACACTACCTTTTTCTTGTTCATTCTTTCCATTTTGACCCATAACCAGATGTCCCTCCACTGCTATATGTCGGCAAGGTGTGCAACAAGAGATTTTGGTGACGATATGTGGTATCCTGTATGCAATATGAATTAAGACTCAAGGCCTATGGGTCCGTTGAGTTTGTCATAAAAATGTGGGAGATCCAGAAAACCCAAGTCTGCTAAGTGGTTGGGTTTTTTTTGTCTGTTTCCATTTGAGTGACTTCAGCAATCTTTTGCATGTTGCAAAACAGAGGATTTTCCTATATGCATGTACGTGGAATATTCACCAACTTTAATGATCACTTTTCTTAGTTCTTACTCATCCTTCATTGGAAGATGGAACACAATTGCTCATTTGACTTTCTTGTGTATTTATAACCATTGTTAATTTTAATGCTGGGACCCAAGCTAGGGAGGTGTAGCTGGAGGAGTGTTTTCCACAAGCCAACTCTGTTCCTTAGCCATGGAGCTTGGCCAAAGGCTTTGCAGATATCTTGGAGGAAATCCAAGCAGGGAGGCCTGGTGTCTGCGAAGGTTCAGGTTTTGAGAATCTCACCATTTGCCCCGAGTCTTCCAAATGGTGAAGACTTAATTGCCAATGTAATGGCATTGGAAGGAGGAATATTTGAAATGGACTTACTTCATGACTGAATGTTCCTCACGGATAGACCACAATCCTTCCAGAAGTAATCTGAGGTCATACAAAATTTTTCCTTGCACTTTTAGTATAGTCAAGCAGCATGCATGTTCAAAAACAGAAAGCTAACAGAAATTCACCAGGAACCCATTTCTGGCCATGATTTGATGTAGGAATTACCTGCTTGCAAATCCCTGAGGAATAAATATCCACTGGGTGCAAGCCGGGCAATTTAAGGAACATTGCTATTTCAAGTGAGTGAGGTGAATTTTTGAAATGGAGAGTAAGAGATGATGGAGAGAAGAGAGGGAATTTGTGAGGGCACTGGAAGATGCAGCTGTGGCACACGCTGGTGGTTTCAGGGTGAAACAAAGTAACTACACATACATCATCCTATTGTTTTCTACATTGAGGAATGTGATCATGCATGGAAAGACTGAAATGGGAAAGGTTGGACAAGAGAGGTGAGCAAGTTCAGAAAGGAAGAGTTGTGTCTTGGTCCTGGGACCACAGGTACGTGGGTGAACACACTACATGGACAGATGACAACGGATGTAGGGCAGAAGAGTGTCAAGAGAAGATTTGTCATTATGATGAGCAACTCTTCAACAGAAGAGGTGGAGAAATAGATCACGATGCATGTGTGTATTTCCCATCGGGTCTGGTTGCTGGATGCATGTTTGGAAGAGTGTTACTCCACAATTTTGTGAATAATGAACAGAGGCAGTTCATGATTTTTTTTAGGAAATGATGAAAGGCAAGCACCACAGTTTTTCCTGAGTTTGGCCTGGTCTCTCTGGGTCAACTCTGCTCTAAAATGCTGCAAAAATCCCAGAACTTGGCCACCCCACCCTGCTTCTTTTTAAGTCCATAGCAGGTTCACTCAGTGCTCATCCACACTCACCTCCAATGTATGCACACAGTATGGACTCCATCTCTCTCATCGGAATGAAATTCCTTCCTCCAAATTGGCTGTGAACTTCAAACTGCTTTCAGCAAAGCCTTGCTCAGTGCACCTGTCATTACTGTCCAGGCCCCAATGCTTCTGGGATTCTTGGCTCCCTGTCTGGGGTCCAAGCACCACTTTCGTAAGTTTGCCCCCATTTCTTACATCTTCCCTGAAATCGCCTTAGATCCTGGCTCTTTTGCATAGTCTGAAAGTCTCCAATGCCTGCACAGCATTTGTGCCCTGCAAAGAACCCTGAGTGGTGAATATCCCAAAAGACTGTAAGCATCTCTGAGCGCTGTAGCATGTATGACACAGTAAATGCTAAGTGCAGTCAAGGGGGTGTGCATTGTTGTTCTCATTTCTCCTTTTTCCATTGTGACAGGGGGGTGGAATCCATCCCTGTGTCAGACCACACTCTCTCCCCGCAAGCCACCCTGGCCCCGCCCATGGCCACACACTCAGATGTCCAGTGAGCCTTAGGCCCTCAAGACAGGGCACATGGAATAAGCGCATATTGAAAGCAAAGGGATTTCATCCAGAAGGCTTCAGAAGAAGACCGGTGGCATGGAAGAGGACATGCTTCTGCTCTCCTCAGTGTGCCAGAAAACTGAAGAAGAGAATGTTGACACTGGAAGCAGTGTGGGAGGTCCCACCATGATCGTCTTCTTGTTACTTCAATGGTGAGTTTACCAATGTTCCCAGCCTTGGGCTTGTGAGGGTGGCAGTCCCCCTTGCATGTGGCTGTCCCAACGAGGCCTGCAGTGGGCGAGTTTGTCCTCCCTGGCATCCAACGGCAGTCATACAGGATCTTGGAGAGCCTTGGCAGAAGGTAGGGAAACTCAAGTGTGGGCAAGGGATGGGGGGCATGTGTTTCCTGGTCAAAGGAGGCCTTCGGGGACCAGGAACAGTTGCTGGGTGTGGGATGGATGCCTTGAGCATTGAGGACACAAGGTCAGGGAGTGGTTGTTGGTGCAGGGGCTGCTGAAGCAGAGGTTTATTGCATGATTTTGCAAGGTGTACTTGCAAGGGGGCAGCAAAGGCCCTGGATTGTTTACACAGCAGCCTTCCATGCAAGGCTGGAATGTATAGAGGAAGAGGCAGCCCAAACCTGGACTTGTGTGCCTCTCTACTATCTGTGATTTTGTGTTGGATTGGTGGCCGCTGGATGTTTTTGGCCTCTTGAAGCATGCCTGCGTTGTCCTGGTTTGAGTCTGGACATGTGTGCGCCAGTAGCCTGTGCTGCCATCTTGCAAGTCTGGTCCAAGCATCAGGTACTGAGGCCTGCAGTGTGCCCAGAGATAGAGGGAGGGCATGTGTGTGAAGGTAGGAGAAAGCTGAGGAAGCCAGGAGAGGTGTTGGGTTCAGAATTAATATGGGTAGCCTCAAGAAGAGAAGGAGAGACACTCTTTGTTGGTGCAGGAGGTAGAGACTGAGTGGTAGCATGATGTTTCTGGGAATCTTAATTTGGGCTTGGTACCTTCCCTTTGGTTCCAGTTAGGGATGGGTGTCTAAGAGTTGGAGAGTGTGCTGGGGTGTTGGCCAGGCCTTTTCAGGTTGGTGGAAGAATTTTGTGGGAAGCGTAAAGAGACTGGTGTCCAGGGCACGTCAGCTTTGTTTTCAAGAATTGTGTTGAAGGCTTGAATTGCATTATCAATATGGACAACCTCTTCCTCTATACATCCCATCCTTGCATGGAAGGCTGCTGTGTGAACAATCCAGGGCCATTGCTGCCCTCTTACAGGTACACCTTGCAAAATCATGCAACAAGCCTCTGCTTCAGTAGCCCCTGCACCAACAACCACTGCCTGACCTTGTGTCATCAATGCTCAAGCCATCCATCCCACACCCATCAACAGTTCCTGGTCCCCGAAGGCTTCCCCTGACCAGGAAGCACATGCCCTCCCCCATCCCTTGCCCACACTGGAGCTTTCCTATCTTCAACCGAGGCTGCACAAGATCCTGTAGATCTGCCATTGGATGCCAGGTAAGTCAAAGTCGCCAACTGCAAGCCTGGTAGAGCCAGCTACATGCAAGGGGGACTGCCACTCTCACAAGACCACGGCCGGGGACATTGGAAAACTCACCAGTGGAGTAACAAGAAAGAGGATCACGGTGTGCCCTCCCCTGCTGCTTCCAGTGTCAACATTCTCTTCTTCAGTTTTCCGGGACACGGAGGAGAGCAGAAGCATGTTCTCTTCCGTGACTTCGGGTCTTCTTCTGAAGGCTCCTGGATGAAATCCCTCAGCTTTCAAAAAGTGCTTATTCCACGTGCCCTGACTTGAGGGCCTAGGGCCCACTGGACATCCAAGGGTGTGGCCATGGGCGGGGCCATGGCGGCTTGGGGCGGGGGTGTGTGGCCTGTGACAGGAATGGGTTCCACTCCCCTGTCACAATGGAAAAAGGAGAAATCACAACATCAATGCACACCCCTTTGATTGCACTCAGCATTTACTGGGTCATACATGCTACAGTGCTCAGAGATGCTCACAATGTCTTTTGGGATATTTGCCCCTCAGGGTTCTTTGTAGGGCACAATAGCTGTGCAGGCATCGGAGACTTTCAGGCTCCACAGAAGATTCAGGCTGTAAGGCAGATTCAGGGAAGATGTAAGAAATGGGGGAAAACTTACGAAAGAGGTGCTTGGAGCTCAGACAGGACACCAAGAATCCCAGAAGCATTGGGGCTTGGGTAGCAATGACAGGTACACTGAGCAAGGTTGTGCCTAAAGAAGTGTTGAAGTTCACAGCCACTTTAGAGGAAAGAAATTCAATCTGATGAGAGAGATATAGTCCATACTGGGTCCATACATTGGAGGTGAGTGCAGATGAGCACTGAGGGCGCCTGCTCTGTATGGAAAGGGAAGCAGTGCGTGGTGGCCAAGTTCTGTGATTTTTGCAGCATTTTGCTGCAGACTTGACCCAGAGAGACCAGGCCAAACTCAGAAGACTGTGGAGCTTGCCTTACATCATTTCCTGAAAAAAAATCTTGAACTCCCTCTGTTCATTATTCACATAATTGTGAAGTAAACACTCTTCCAAACATGCATCCATCTATTGGACCCATTGGGAAACAAACACCTACATCGTGATCTATTTCTACTCCTGTTGAAGGGTTGCTTATTTTAATGACAAATCTTCTCTTGACAGTCGTCTGCCCAACATCCGTTGTCATCTGTCCATGTAGTGTGTTCACTCATATACCTGTGGTCCAAGGACCAAACCACAACTCTTGATTTCAAAATTTTCTCTTCTCTCTTGTCCCACTTTTCCCATCTCAGTCTTTCCATGCATGATCACATACCTCCATGAAGAAAACAAAAGGTTGATGAATGTGTAGTTACTTTGTTTCACCCTGACACCACCAGCAGGTGCCACAGCTGCATCTTCCAGTGGCCCCACAAATCCCATCTCTTCTCTCCATCATCTCTTCCTCTCCATTTGAAACACTCACCTCACTCGTGTGCAATAGCACTGTCCCTTAGATTGCCTGGCTTGCACCCGTTGGACATTTCCTCCTCAAGGATTTGCAAGCAGGGAATTCCAACATCAAATTATGGCCAGACATGGGTACCTGGTGAATATCTCTGAGCTTTCTGTTTTTGAACATGCATGCTGCTTGAACATATTCAAAGTGCAAGGAAAAACTTCGTATGCCCTCAGTTTTTTATGGAAGGGTTGTGGTCGATCCGTGAGGGACATTCCGTCATGAAATAACTCCATTTCAAAGGTTCCTCCTGGTAATGCCATTACCTTTGCAATTGAGTCTTAACCATTTAAAAGACCCGGGACAAATGGCGAGATTATCAGAACATAAACCTTCGCAGACACCAGGCCTCCCTGCCAGCATTTCCTCCGAGATATCTGCAGAGCCTTTGGCCAAGCTCCATGGCCAAGGAGCAGAGTTGGCTTGTGGGAAACACACCTCCAGCTACTCCTGCCTAGCTTGGTTGCCAGCATATAAATTTACAAATGTAATAAATACACAGGAAAGTCAAATGAGCAATTGTTTTCCATCTTCCAATGAAGGATGCGTAAGAACTAAGACAAATTATCATTACAGTTGGTGAATATTCCACGTATGTGCATATAGGAAAATCCTCTGTTTTGCCACAACCAAAAGTTTGCTGAAGTCACTCAAATGGAAACAGACAGAAAAAAAAGACAACCACTTAGCAGACACGGTATTTTATGGATCTTGTACATTTTTAAGGCAAACTCAACGGAATCAGAGGCCTTGAGCCTTAATACATATTGCACACAGGATACCACATATCGTTACCAAAATGTCATGTTGCAAACCATGCCGATATATAGCAGTGGAGGGACCTCTGGTTACGGATCAAAATGGAAGGAATGAACAAGAAATAGTTAGTGTTACAAAAATTTTCAGGGCCACATTTTGATCGTTCAGCTCAGGGAATCCTTAGCTGTGTAGAAGCACAAGCGTGTGCGCGTTTCCCCACACACTCACACACACTATACCAAAGATTAAATCCTTATCTATATTTTAAGGAAGAAAACGTAAAATGTCAAAATCACCATGAATTAGAAGTAAAGTTGAATACAGTCACACACCTACCAATAGGAGGATATGGGTATTGGTAAAATGTAAGGAGCAGTACATGCTCTCCATATTGATAATGCGATTCAAGCCTTCAACACACTTCTTGAAACCAAAGCTCGGGTGCCCTGGATACTGGTCTCTTTACGCTTCCACACAAAATACTTCCAAAAACCTGCAATGCCCTGGCCAACACCCCCACACACTCACCAAGTCAGAGACACCCATCCCTATCTGGATCCCAAGGGAAGGTACCAAGCACAAATTAAGACTCCCAGAAACATTGTGCTACCCCTCAGTCTCTCCCTCCTGCACGAACAAAGAGTGTCTCTCCTTCCCTTCTTGAGGCTACCCATATTGCCTTTGAACTCAGCACCTCTCCTGGCCTTCTCAGCCCTCCCCTAGCTTCACACACATGCCCTCCCTCTACCTCTGGGCACACTGCAGATCTCCCTACCTGATGCTGGGACCAGCCTTGTAAGACGGCAGCCCAGGATACTGGCGCACACAAGTCCAGGCTCAAACCAAGTCAATGCAGGCATGTTTCAGGAGGCCAAAAACATCCAGTGGCCACAAATAAGGCAAGGAGTCAGGCATAGCAGTGCAGCACACCAGTCCAGGTTTGGGCTCCCTCTTCCTCTATACATCCCATCCTTACATGGATGGCTGCTGTGTGAACAGTCCATGGCCATTGCTGCCCCCTTGCAGGTACACCTTGCAAAATCATGCATCAAGCCTCTGCTTCAGTAGCCCCTGCACCAACAACCACTTCTTGATCTTTTGTCGTCAAAGCTCAAGCCATCCATCCCACACCCAGCAACTGTTCCTGGTCCCTGAAGGCCTCCCCTGTCCAGAAATCACATGCCCTCCCCCATCCTTTGCCCACACTGGAGCTTTCCTATCTTCAACCGAGGCTCTACAAGATCCTGTAGGCCTGCAGTTGGATGCCAGGTAAGTCAAAGTCGCCAACTGCAGGCCTGGTAGGGCCAGAAACATGCAAGGGGGACGAACACCCTCACAAAGCCACGGCCAGGAACATTGGAAAACTCACCAGTGATGTAACAAGAAAGAGGATCCCGGAGTGCCCTCCCCCGCTGCTTCCAGTGTCAACATTCTGTTCTTTAGTTTCCCGGGACACTGAGGACAGCAGAAGCATGTCCTCTTCCATGCCGCCAAGTCTTCTTCTGAAGCCTCCCGGATGAAATACCTCCACTTTCAAAAAGCGCTTGTTCCAAGTGCCCTGACTTGAGGGGCTAGGGCCCACTGGACATCCGAGCATGTGGCCATGGGCGGAGCCACAATGGCTTGGAGCTAGGGCTGTGGCCTGTGACTGGCGTGGGTTCCAACCCCTGTCTCAAATGAAAAAGGAGAAATCAGAACATCAATGCACACCCCCTTGATTGCACTCAGCATTTTAAGTCATACACAGTACAGCGCTCAGAGATGCTCACAGTGTCTTTTGGGATAGTCGCCCCTCAGGGTTCTCTGCAGGGCACAAAAGCTGTGCATGTATCAGAGACTTTCAGGCTACGCAGAAGGTTATTCTGTAAGGTGGATTCAGGGAAGATGTTAGAAATGGGGGCAAACTTACAAAAGTGGTGCTTAGAGCTCAGACGGTGAGCCAAGAATCCCAGAAGCATTGGGGCCTGGACAGCAATGACAGGTGCACTGAGCAAGGATGCACCTAAGGCAGTGTTGAATTTCACAGCCAACTTGGAGGAAGGAATTTCATTCTGATGAGAAGCATGGATTCCATACTGGGTCCATACATTGGAGGTGAGTGCAGTTGAGCACTAAGGGTGCCTGCTATGGATGGAAATTGAAGCAGTGTGGGGTGGTCAAGTTCTGTGATTTTTGCAGCATTTTGCAGCAGACTTGACCCAAGAGACCAGGCCAAACTCAGAAAAGACTGTGGTGCTTGGCTTACATCATTTCCTGAAAAAATTCTTGAACTCCCTCTTTTCATTATTCACATATTTGTGGAGTAAACGATCTTCCAAACATGCATCCAGCTATTGGACCCATTGGGAAACACACACCTGCATTGCGATCTCTATCTGCTCCTGTTGAAGGTTTGCTTATCCTAATGACAAATCTTCTCTTGACACTCTTCTGAACCATATCCGTTGTCATCTGTCCATGTAGTGTGTTCACCCACGTACCTGCGGTCCCAGGACCAAGCCGCAATTCTATATTTCAAAACTTTCTCATCTCTCTTGTCCCACCTTTCCCATCTCAGTCTTTCCATGCATGATCACATACCTCCATGAAGAGAACAAAAGGTTGATGCATGTGTTGTTACTTTGTTTCACCCTGACACCACCAGCAGGTGCCACAGCTGCATCTTCCAGTGGCCCCACAAATCCCATCTCTTCTCTCCATTATCTCTTCCTCTCCATTTGAAACACTCACCTCACTCGTGTGCAATAGCACTGTCCCTTAAATTGCCTGGCTTGCACCCGTTGGACATTTCCTCCTCAAGGATTTGCAAGCACGGAATTCCCACATCAAATCATGTGCAGAAATGGGGGCCTGGTGAATATCTGTGAGCTTTCTGTTTTTGAACATGCATGCTGCTTGAGTATACTCAAAGTGCAAGGAAAAACTTCGTATGCCCTCAGCTTTCTTCTTGAAGGGTTGTGGTCGATCCGTGAGGGACATTCCGTCATTAAATAACTCCATTTCAAAGATTCCTCCTGGTAATGCCATTACCTTTGCAATTGAGTCTTAACCATTTAAAAGACCCGGGACAAATGGTGAGATTATCAGAATCTAAATCTTCGGAGACACCTGGCCTCCCTGCCAGCATTTCCTCTGAGATAACTGCAGAGCCTTTGCCAAGTTCCATGGCCAAGGAGCAGAGTTGGCTTGTGGAAAACACAGCTTTAGCTACACCTCCCTAGCTTGGTTGCCAGCATATAAATTTACAAATGTAATAAATACACAGGAAAGCCAAATGAGCAATTGTTTTCCATCTTCCAATGAAGGATGAGTAAGAACTAAGACAAATGATCATTAAAAATGGTGAATATTCCACGTGTATGCATATAGGAAAATCCTCTGTTTTGTACAACCAAAAGTTTGCTGAAGTCACGCAAATGGAAACACACAGAAAAAAAAGACAACCACTTAGCAGACTCGGTATTTTACAGATCTAACACATTTTTAAGGCAAACTCAATGGACTCAGAGGCCTTGAGTCTTAATACATATTGCACACAGGATACCACATATCGTTACCAAAATGTCATGTTGCAAACTGTGCCAACATATAGCAGTGGCGGGACCTCTGGTTATGGGTCAAAATGGAAGGAATGAACAAGAAATAGTGTTACAAAAAATCTTTAGGGCCACATTTTGATCGTTCAGCTCAAGGGATCCTTAGCTGTGTAGAAGCACATGCGTGTGCGAGTTTCCCCACACACTCACACACACTATATCTAAGATTAAATCGTTCTCTATATTTTAAGGAAGAAAACGTAAAATGTCAAAATCACCATGAATTAGAAATACAGTTTAATACAGTCACACACCTACCAATAGGAGGATATGGGTTTTGGTAAAATGTAAGGAGATGTACATTCTCTCCAAATTGAAAATGCATTTCAAGCCTTCAACACATTTCTTGAAAACAATGCTAAGGTACCCTGGACATCGGTCTTTTTACACTTCCCACAAAATACTTCAATCAACCTGCAATGGCCTGGCCAACAGCCCCGCACACTCCCCAACTCAGAGACATCCATCCCTACCTGGATCCCAAGGGAAGGTACCAAGCACAAATTAAGACTCCCAGAAACATCATGCTACCCCTCAGTCTCTCCCTCCTGCACCAACAAAGAGTGCCTCTCCTGCCTTCCTTGAGGCTACCCATATTGCCTCTGAACTCAGCACCTCTCCTGGTCTCCTCAGCCCTCTCCTAGTTTCACACACATGCCCTCCCTCTACCTCTGGGCACACTGCAGATCTCCCTACCTGATACTGGGACCAGCCTTGCAAGACGGCAGCCCAGGATACTGGCGCACACAAGTCCAGGCTCAAACCAGGTCAATGCAGGCATTCCTCAGGAGGCCAAAAACTTCCAGCGTCCACAGATAAGTCACGGATTCAGAGAAAGCAGTGCAGCACACCAGTCCAGGTTTGGGATCCCTCTTCCTCTATACATCCCAACCTTTCTTGGAAAGCTGCTGTGTGAACAATCGAGGGCCATTCCTGCCCCCTTGGAGGTATACTTTGCAAAATCATGCAACATGCCTCTGCTGCAGTAGCCCCTGCACCAACAACCACTGCCTGACCTTGTGTCCTCAATGCTCAAGCCATCCATCCCACACCCAGCAACTGTTCCTGGTCCCCGAACGCCTCCCCTGACCAGGAACCACATGGCCTCCCCCATCCCTTGCCCACACTGGAGCTTCCCGACCTTTTGCAGAGGCTCCCCAAGACCCTGTACGTCTGCTGTTGGAAGCCAGGTAGGTCAAATTCGCCAACTGCAGACCTGGTTGGGCCAGCCACATGCGAGGGGGACTGCCACCCTCGCAAGGCCACGGCCAGGAACATTGGAAAACTCACCAGTGAAGTAACAAGAAAGAAGATCCCGGTGTGCCCTCTTCCGCTGCTTCCAGTGTCAACATTCTGTTCTTTAGTTTCCCGGGACACTGAGGACAGCAGAAGCATGTCCTCTTCCATGCCGCCAAGTCTTCTTCTGAAGCCTCCTGGATGAAATAACTCCACTTTCAAAAAGTGCTTGTTCCAAGTGCCCTGACTTGAGGGGCTAGGGCCCACTGGACATCCGAGCGTGTGGCCATGTGCGGAGCCTCAGTGGCTTGGAGCATGGGGTGTGGCCTGTGACTGGCGTGGGTTCCAACCCCTGTCTCAATGGAAAAAGGAGAAATCAGAACATCAATGCACACCGCCTTGATTGCACTCAGCATTTTAAGTCATACACAGTACAGCGCTCAGAGATGCTCACAGTGTCTTTTGGGATAGTCGCCCCTCAGGGTTCTCTGCAGGGCACAAAAGCTGTGCATGTATCAGAGACTTTCAGGCTATGCAGAAGGTTATTCTGTAAGGTGGATTCAGGGAAGATGTTAGAAATGGGGGCAAACTTACAAAAGTGGTGCTTAGAGCTCAGACGGTGAGCCAAGAATCCCAGAAGCATTGGGGCCTGGACAGCAATGACAGGTGCACTGAGCAAGGATGCACCTAAGGCAGTGTTGAAGTTCACAGCCAACTTGGAGGAAGGAATTTCATTCTGATGAGAAGCATGGATTCCCTACTGGGTCCATACATTGGAGGTGAGTGCAGTTGAGCACTAAGGGTGCCTGCTATGGATGGAAATTGAAGCAGTGTGGGGTGGCCAAGTTCTGTGATTTTTGCAGCATTTTGCAGCAGACTTGACCCAGAGAGACCAGGCCAAACTCAGAAAGACTGTGGTGCTTGGCTTACATCATTTCCTGAAAAAATTCTTGAACTCCCTCTTTTCATTATTCGCATATTTGTGGAGTAAACGATCTTCCAAACATGCATCCAGCTATTGGACCCATTGGGAAACACACACCTGCATTGTGATCTCTATCTGCTCCTGTTGAAGATTTGCTTATCCAAACGACAAATCTTCTCTTGACACACTTCTGAACCATATCCGTTGTCATCTGTCCATGTAGTGTGTTCACCCACGTACCTGCAGTCCCAGGACCAAGCCACAATTTTTGATTTCAAAACTTTCTCATCTCTCTTGTCCCACTTTTCCCATCTCAGTCTTTCCGTGCATGATCACATACCTCCATGAAGAGAACAAATGGTTGATGCATGTGTAGTTACTTTGTTTCACCCTGACACCACCAGCAGGTGCCACAGCTGCATCTTCCAGTGGCCCCACAAATCCCATCTCTTCTCTCCATCATCTCTTACTCTCAATTTCAAACACTCACGTCACTCACGTGCAATAGCACTGTTCCTTAATTTGCCTGGCTTGCACCCAGTGGATATTTACTCCTCAGGGATTTGCAAGCAAGGAATTGCAACACCAAATCATGGCCAGAAAAGGGTGCCTGGTGAATTTCTGTGAGCTTTCTGTTTTTGAACATGCATGCTGGTTGAGTATAATCAAAGTGCAAGGAAAAACTTCCTATGCCCTCAGTTTTCTTCTGGAAGGTTTGTGGTCGATCCGTGAGGACATTCGGTCATGAACTAAGTCCATTTTAAAGGTTCCCCCTGCTAATGACATTACCTTGGTAATTAAGTCTTAAAAATTTGGAAGACCTGGGGCAAATGGTGAGATTCTCAGAACCTAAACCTTTGCAAACACCATACATCCCTGCCAGCATTTCCTCCGAGATATTGCAGAGCCTTTGGCGAAGCTCCATGGCCAAGGAGCAGAGTTGGCTTGTGGAAAACACACCTCCAGCTACACCTCCCTAGCTTGGGTCCCAGCATCAAAATTAATAAGTGTAATAAATACACAGGAAAGTCAAATGAGCAATTGTGTTCCATCTTACAAAGAAGGATGAGTAAGAACTAAGACAAATGATTATTACATTTGGTGAATATTCCACGTAAATGAATGTAGGAAAATCCTCTGTTTTGCCACAACCAAAAGTTTGCTGAAGTCACTCAAATGGAAACAGACAGAAAAAAAAGACAACCACTTAGCAGACACGGTATTTTATGGATCTTGTACATTTTTAAGGCAAACTCAACGGAATCAGAGGCCTTGAGCCTTAATACATATTGCACACAGGATACCACATATCGTTACCAAAATGTCATGTTGCAAACCATGCCGATATATAGCAGTGGAGGGACCTCTGATTACGGGTCAAAATGGAAGGAATGAACAAGAAATAGTTAGTATTACAAAAATTTTCAGGGCCACATTTTGATCGTTCAGCTCAGGGAATCCTTAGCTGTGTAGAAGCACAAGCGTGTGCGCGTTTCCCCACACACTCACACACACTATACCAAAGATTAAATCCTTATCTATATTTTAAGGAAGAAAACGTAAAATGTCAAAATCACCATGAATTAGAAGTAAAGTTGAATACAGTCACACACCTACCAATAGGAGGATATGGGTTTTGGTAAAATGTAAGGAGCAGTACATGCTCTCCATATTGATAACGCAATTCAAGTCTTCACACACTTCTTGAAACCAAAGCTTGGGTGCCCTGGATACTGGTCTCTTTACGCTTCCACACAAAATACTTCCAACAACCTGCAATGCCCTGGCCAACACCCCCACACACTCACCAAGTCAGAGACACCCATCCCTACCTGGATCCCAAGGGAAGGTACCAAGCACAAACTAAGACTCCCAGAAACATCGTGCTACCCCTCAGTCTCTACCTCCTGCACGAACAAAGAGTGTCTCTCCTTCCCTTCTTGAGGCTACCCATATTGCCTCTGAATTCATCACCTCTCCTGGTCTCCTCAGCCCTTTCCTACCTTCACAAATATGCCCTTCCTCTTCCTCTGGGCACACTGCAGAACTCCCTACCAGATGCTGGGACCAGACTTGCAAGATGGCAGCCCAGGATACTGGTGCACAGAAGTGCAGGCTCAAACCAAGTCAACGCAAGCATGCTTCAGGAGGCCAAAGACATCCAGCGGCCACCAATCAGAAACGGAATCAGGGACAGCAGTGCAGAACACCAGTCCAGGTTTGGGCTACCTCTTCCTCTATACATCCCTACCTTGCATGGAAGGCTGCTGTGTGAACAATCCAGGGCAATTCGTGCCCCCTTGAAGGTACACCTTGCAAAATCATGCAACAAGCCTCTGCTGCATTGGCCCCTGCACCAACAACCACTGCCTGAACTTGTGTCCTCAATGCTCAAGCCATGTATCCCACACCCAGCAACTGTTCTTGGTCCCTGAAGGCCTCCCCTGACCAGGAAGCACATGCCCTCCCCCATCCCTTGCCCACACTGGAGCTTCCCTACCTTCTGCCAAGGCTCTCCAAGATGTTGTACGTCTGCTGTTTGATGCCAGGGAGGTAAAACTTGCTAACTGCTGGCCTGATAGTGCCAGGCACATGCAAGGGGGACTGTCACCCTCGCATGGCCACGGCCGGAAACATTGGAAAACTCACCAGTGCAGTAACAAGAATGAGGATCATGGTGTGCACTCCCCCGCTGCTTCCAGTGTCAACATTACTTTCTACTTAAGAAGCCCCCCACCCACTGTCTACCCCAGGACCACTCCCACCCGCTGTCTACCCAAGGAAGCCCCAATCTGCTGTCTTACCTAGGACCCATCAAACCGTCTGTTCTCTTCAGGCCCCCTTCTACTTGCTGTCTACTCTAGGACGCCCCCACACTCTGTTACCCCAGACACCTCCCACCCGCTGTCCACCCCCATGTGCCCTCAACCCGCTGTCTACAACAGGAAGCTCCCCATCTGCTGTCTACCTCAGTACCCCTCCATCGTTAATCTACCACAGGATACCTCCCACGCACTGTCTACCTGATGATGCCCCTCACCCTCTGTCTACCCAAGGATGCCTCCAAATCAGATTAGTGTCTAACCCAGAACTCTCCCAATGCTGTCTATCCTGGGATGCACCCCACCCGCTCTATACCTGAGGATTCCCCCACCTGCTGTCTACCGCAGGACTAACAGCACCCTATGTTTACTCCAGGATTCCCCTCACCCCCTATGTTTCCCAGAAAGCCTCCTTCATGCTCTCATGCTCTCTAATCCAGGACTCCCCTCAACCGCTGTCTTTCCCAGAATGCCACCCACCTGCTGTCTACCCCAGGACGCCCCACACCCAGTGTTAACCCCAGGCCTCCTCTCACCATCTTTCTACACCGAATGCCTCCCACCCTCAGTCTACCCCAGCATCCCTCCCACACGCTGTACATACCAGGTCGCTATCCACTCGCTGTCTACCTAAGGACTACCCAACTGATTTATCGCCAAGTATGTACCCCAACTCTCTATCCCACAATGACACCCCCCGGCTGTCTGCCCAAGGATGCCTCCCACTTTCCATCTACCCTGGGATGTCTTTCACCCTCAGTTTATCCCAGGACCCCTCCCACCCTCTGTCTATATCAGGACCCCTCTCACCTTCTACCTAACCCAAGAAGCCCCCCACCTGTCTCTACTTCAAGAAGTACCGCTCCCACTGTCTACCCTAGGACTCCCACACTGCTGTCCACCCCAGAACACCCCCTACTGATGTCTACCCCAGGACGACCCCCACCTGTTGAATT
>PVKS010042037.1:0-15529 GCA_004027875.1 Aplodontia rufa
TTTTTTTTTTTGTTGTTGTTGTTGTTTCTAAACAAAAGCAAAACTCAAAATTTAAATGCCTAGGTTAAGCACCTCTTTGCAGGTACAGTGGGAAGGGGTTTGGAACGTCGGCGAGTAGAGGAGAGTACTGTTTTTCTGACTCTTGAATTATTTAACTTGTATTCTTACGTAATTAAAAATTAACAAAGAAAATTCAGAGGAGGAAGAAAAGGAACACGTATCGGAAACATCGATACGCTTGCTCGGTGGCTCTGAGGATTGGAAAGTTCATGGCTCGTTCTATTGATCAGCAGGCCTTTCCCACCCGGGCATGAGAAACAGCGGGCGGGCTGGGCTGCAGGTGCGTGAGCCCCAGAGAAGAGGGGGAGACAGGAGTGCGGGTGCGGAGCAGGGCCAGAGAGAGGCTGGGAGAGGCCCGGGGGGGCTGGTGCTGGGATCAGCTCTGCCCAGGAGACGGACAGTGGGCAGGAGGAGGATGCCAGCCTAGGGGTTCCTACAGGCCAGGAGCAGAGCTGCCTTGGGACAGCCAGTGGTTACGGCCTCCAAGTACCACCATGGCCACCCAGTGGACCCTGGGCCCGGAGGAACCTGCTGGACCTAACAAAAAAGCCCTCCTTGCTAATGCCCTGGAGCAGGTGGGTGGCTCAGTCATCCATCTGTGCCCTTATCTATCTAATAAGCGTCTGTTCTGGGCTGCCCCCATGCTAAGTGCTGAGGAAGTGGCCTGTCAGGACAGACGTGGCCCGAGCTGGCAGGGTGGTGGGGAGCCCGCCCTGACTTCTGTCATGTTTCCGCCTGAGCTCAGTCTGGGCTGACCCTGGTGCCAGGAAGGCTGAGCTCACCAGACGGGCCTGGATCCACCTCACAGCTGCAGCCCCAAGGCCCCGAGCCCAGCCGACTGCCTGGCACCAGGTCCTGGATACTGGGGTGGGTGGAGCGGAAGTCACTCTCAGAGCTAGAAAATCCCCAACAGGTCAGGCCCACAGACATCCCTGCCAGGGCTGCCTGCTATGTGCTCCCTACAGCCCAACAGCTAGGAGGATGGCAGCTCGGGGGCCTTCTCAGAGGCTGCCATGGAGGCCATGTGAACTACCATGAAGCCACAAAAGGGATTGGCCCCCAAACTCAGGGCTACTGTTTTAATGATGGATCCTGCTCCCCAGGGCCTCTGGTTTCCCATAAGCATCCAGGAGCCACCCCTGAACCTTATGAATACCTGGTCAGACTGGGTATAGTCAGAGGACCTGACTCCATTAGGAAGCACATACCCAGCTTTTTTTTTTCCTTTTTTAAAGAGAGAGAGAGTCAAATTTTATTTATTTTTTCATTTGTTTCTAGTTTTCTGACACTTGGTTGTGTACGAGGTGCTGGAGTTTGAACCTGGGTGCTTGCACATGCCAAGCAAGTGCTCCACCGCTGAGCCGCTGTTCCAGCCCCAACCCCAGCTTGTGGTTGCACAAGCTAACCACAAAGGACACAAAAGTCGTCTTGGAATGGCCTTTGCAGCGGCTCAGGGACCGTCCGCCATTTGTGCTTCTCAGCCGCCCCTCCTTGCCATCCTAGCATGGCAGCTCCCTTGGGACAGGGGCAGAGGAACATCTCTGCCCTTCCTCTGTCTGCTTGGCCCTGCCTCCTCTGCCACCAACTCTTCTTTCTGCCTCTACCCAAATTCAGTCCTGCCCACCCCACTGCGCCTCCACATCCCGACACAGCCCCTGACAGTGTGAGCTGCCACAGCCAGCCTTTCCGGTCTGAGTGCCCATGAGATGACACTTGTCAGGACTTTGACATGCCTGGCACAGGCCTGGCACAGAGGGGCCTGGCAGGGGGCGGGGTTGCCATCTGGTACCTCAGAGGAGGAACAAGTTCCCTCGGGGGAGACTCTACTCTGGCCTTGGTGCAAACTTGGTAAGAAACGGTGCTGATTCCAGGTATGTGGGGCCACCAGCATCCTCGCCCTTGTAATGAAAAGGCCATCTGTGTCCATGTGCCTGAGGCGGCGGCGGGGGCTCTGCTCCTGCCCAGGGCACGTGTGCACGCCTGTGAGCGTGGGTGTGCTGATCTGGAGCACACAGGGTAGTGAAGACCCTTGCGGTGCTCTCACGGACCTCAGGGCTCTTGCTCCTCAACCCGCCTAAAGCAACATTCCGATTGTTTCCAAGATCACATCTTTCCCCTCAGTCTGGGGGTCAATGATGTGTCCTGACAGGGCTCTGGTGGGAGAAAGCCCAGGCTCTGAGGGTAGACAAGGGACAGGATGGAAGATGGCCACGTCCCCAGGGCCAGCCAGCCACGACATCCCCTGCAGGCCAGGTCTGAGCTGAGTTACTCCCCTCCCACCTCCTGGGGGGCTTGCTACCTACCCTGACTCCTCCTGAGTTCTGCCTTGGGGTCCCTACAGATGCTTGTAGGTGTCCCAGAAGTGAACCCATGGGAATTAGAAGAACAGATGGAGTCCAGTACAACTGCGGGGGAAGGATGGTTGCAGAAAGACCCAGGTGACACGGAGGGAAAATACCTGGAAAAGACACACCGAGGGGTTTACGCTGTTCTGTCTGGAAGGGTCGATGCACAGGGAATTCATGCCTCCTAGAGCATAGTGTTTGACAACCTTCAAATTTTAATTATAATCTGGAATTACTCTTGCAGTAAGAAAAAATGGCAGAAGTGATACAGTCAGATGTCAGTTCTTTATCCACAGATGTTCAAAAGGCCCTTAGAAGCACCTGCCAGGTCTGGTATCTTGGGGCCACCTCCCCCAACATGAGCCCCTTGCCCCACTGGCTGCCGTCTCTCTTAGGACCCTCAGACCCCGAGTCTTGGGCTGAAACATGGGCACTTCAGGGCAGAAGGACCCACAGCAGGGAGGGCTCGGGCCTGGCTTTGGACCCCAGCTCTGCTACACACCAGCTGATCCAGGTTGCCCTCATGGGATGCAGGCTATTCGTCTGTAAAACAGGGCTACTAAATACCCTCCCTTGAGTCTGCTGTGAGACCAGAAAGGTTGAAACGAAGCCGAGAAACACAAAATCATCATGAAAGCTGTGGTGAGCCCTCCACAGCACCCGGCGCTGTCCTAACAGGACACATCTGCCTCAATGCTGCCACCACAAATGCTCAGGGCACAGGGCACAAAGCTACCTTGTTCATGGGGACAAGAAGCAGGAGTCTCCCTTCCTGAGACACAGACAAGCACAAAGAGGGAAGAGGTGGCATAGGCTTGCTTGGGGATGAGACAGGTGGAGAGCCAAGGGCACGGCAGTGGCGGGAGCGCGAAACATGGCCTGAGCCATATGCAGGGTGGGCTGGCTCACCGCCTGGGGATACTCGGCGGTGGCCTGGGGAAAGATGACACGGGGTCTTACCTCTCCCTCGAGCCCACGTGTAGACACGGCTGCCCTCAGTGCTTCTGGGTTCTGGCTCTGCCGGCTCCACGGGCAAAGGTCGGAAGTGGGGGTCATCGGCCCGGCCAGGGGTCTTCAGGGGCAAGATATATTTGGGGAGTCCTTTGTAGAACCAGGCCCCGGACCTCTTCCAGACCTGGGTGGGGAGACATCAGCTTAGCACACAGGATGCAGAGCTGCCCGTGCTGGGTGCTGTACAGACCCTTCCCCCTTGCTTCGGTCCTGGCCTGTCCAGTGAGGGGACTCCTGTCTCTGCCTTCCTGGCCATATAGGCTGGGGTGGCCGCTTACCTCTCAGGGACCCAGGACAAGGGGACAAAAGTTTCAGGGATGCTCTGCACCTACTTTAGGGACAACCCTGGGTTCTCCCATCTCTCACTCTCTTGCAAAGCAGTGACACATTAAACCACACGGGACATGCTTATGAAAACTGTCCACTGCTACCATCTCTGTCCTTTCCAACTCTTGGAATTCTGGAGGTGTCCAGTCGACCCCCTGCCCATCCCCATTCCTGTCCAGCCTTTCCTGGAGATCTCTAGTGCAGGGAAGCCCCTGAGCTGAGGGCACTGGGAGTTTCTGACAGATCTGTCTGTGACAGGCTCCCACACTGCCAGCTGGTGTCACCTGCACCTTCTCCCACTGGCCTGAGGCCAGGAGCCACACTGGACAGACCGTGTAGCTGCCAAATAGCCGTAGGTATCTATCCCACCCACCGCTCACCAGTCACTGAGCCTCCTCAACAGCGTGCCGGGACCCCAGCTTCTCGAGAGTGTGGCTGGAGGTTCCTCAGCTGTCCTGTGCCCCTTCCCAATAGTCACTCCTGTGGCTCATGCTTATCACTGTCCCTTAAAGAGGGACTCAGAAGTGGCCACCCAGGCTTGGTTGGCTGCCCTCAGGGTATAGCCACTGGCTTCACCTTCCTCTTCCTTGCTGTGTGCTGCCCTCCTTAGGTCCCTAATGCTCCAGAAAACTCCCTCCTCCCTGCAGAGCCCTCCAGGGACTTTTAGAACCACAGAGATCCGATGGACAATGCTTGCTGCGTCCCAAGTGTGTACAAAGCTTCCTTCATCACTTCCCCTTGGAAAAGTGCTGGGAGTGGGGAGGCGGTGAGAAATCACCCTAAGCTGGTAAAGAGGGTACCCCTGAAGGCCAGGCAGACCTGCAGGGAGCTAAGGATGTCCACCTTCATCCTGAACAAGAATGATATTCAGGAGATACTCTGAATCTGGGACAGGTCATCTCTTGGGTCCTGAGGAGTCCCTCAGTACCCTTATCACCCTCAGCATGGTCACTGGGGCTTCTCCTTCCTGCTCACCCCTACAAACAAGGAGCGTTGACAGCAGCTTCTACACACACTATGTGTGTGGCTTTGGATGAGATGTTTAACCTCTCCGAGCCTGAATTTCTTCACTGGTGAAGCATGGTAACAACGCTTGCCCAACAGGGCGGCCAAGAAAGCTGGAGAGCGCTCAGCACAGGGCCTGACACCCAGAAGGTGCTCCATCGGTGTCATGCCTTCCTCCTGACCAGCTTCTTCCCGTGGGGCTCTGGACAGAGTGACAAGAGGCTTAAAGAAAAGCCAGGCCAGGCCACATCACAGTATTTGAAAACTCTTCCTTGAGGGCTTTTGTAGCAGGCCAGAAAGGAGCCAAATCTCAGAGAGCACCTCAGGTTAGAATTCAGAGCAGCAACTGAGATAAGGCCCCTAAACTCCTAATGCCCACTTCAGAAAACACCAAATGCTCCATAATCTCTTTCCCCGTGGACGGAATACATTCAAGGTATTGAGTGAGGAAGGCTGGGAGCCTGTGAAGGATCCATGTCACCTTGTCAGAGGACAGCAGGCTCGGCTGTTCTAAGCAGATGTCCTGAGTTTGAATCCCAGCTGTGTCACACACCCAGCAGCTGCTTGATTTGGACACATCAGCCACCCTGACCCTCAGTTTCCTTATCAACAGGCAGGATGTAGGACAGCAGTCTTCTCCCAGGGGAGCCATGAGGATCAGACCTGAGAATGGGGCAGAACAGTCACCGCCCCACAGCTGTGATGCTCATGACTACTGCCAGCATTTGGGGAGTGAGAGACACTGTCTTAGAGGGAATCTGGCCTTCTGATGTTAGATTCTTCCTTTCTACTAGGGGATCTGGTCCATTGCTGGTAATGCTGGCTGCGTTGGTCAGATGGGAGGAGGAGGGTTCTAGAAGTAATCGTGAGCATCACAGCTGTGCGCTGGTGACTCTTGAGGAAGCTCTGGTCATCACCCCACTTTCCAGAAGAGAAAACAGGCTCTGGCAAGTTTAGCAACTTGCCAAAGCCAACACACCATTCTGTCAGCCTTGACCCCAACCTGGGGGCTCAGGGTCTCACCCCCACAGTTCACAGACACAAAACTGATCCTCACTGAAGTGTGGGTGGAAGTGAATACGTCCTCAGCAGGGTCAGGCAAGGCTGCCAAAGCTCAGGGTCCTACAGCCCGGACGCCCAGCGGGGAGGGGCACACCAGACAGGGAGAGGGAAAACAAACAGAGGGTCCCAGACCACTCTGTCCCTGGAGAATTGCTTCATGGCTCACGAGAACAGGTGCCCACAAGAGGCCACGGCAGGACAACGAGGGTCATAAGATCCCTGCAAGAGGCACAATCAGCCTCCCCCTGCTAAGTGAAGGCCTGAGAAGCTGACATTGCCATCCTGCCTGCCCCACCCTGAGCACTCCGGGCCCTGTCCTCCAATGTGGGTGGGGCTTCAGGGGCACCAAATGAAGTAGGTGTGGCCAGAGGTCTGTGAGGGCAGGGGCAGGCGTGGGCTTGCGACCTGTGACCTGTGACACGCTGTCTCCCCCACCCTTTCCGTGGAAACTGCCTTTTTTTTTTCTTTTCTGAGAAATACACAGATAGTATACAAAATTAGGGCAATAACAAGAAAGTAAAATGAAGAAAACTACAGGCTGCTTATAACACGATCGCAGAGATCCCTGCTTAACACCATGAGGTGAGTTTTTTTCCTACCCTTATCTTGGGCATATGCACAACTTTTGTTTTATTTGAAAAATAATAAGATAATATAGATGTGACCCATTCCCCTGCTCATATATCCTGGACGTGTTCTGTGTTAATGAGTCATGGTCTCCAGCATTTTTTTTTTGGTACTAGGGGCTGAACCCAGGGGTGCTTAACCACTGAGCCACACCCCCAGCACTTTTTTTTTTTTTTTAAGAAAGAAGAACAGTGAGAGAGGAGAGAGAGAGAGAGAGAAAATCAATTTTTATCGAGTTTTTCACATGGCTTTCGTTGCTCTGACACTTAGTTGTGTACGTGGTGCTGAGGTTTGAACACGCGTACTCATGCACGCCAGGCAAGCCCAGTAACTGCTGAGCCACGGCTCCAGCCCCATCCCCATCCCTTTTTATTTTTTATTTTGAGACAGGGTCTTGCTAAGCTGCCTAGGGCCTTCCTAAGTTGCTGGCTGGCTTTGACCTTGCAGTCCCTCCTGCCTCAGCTCCCCGAGTTGCTGGGATCAAAGGCGTGAGAAACCATACCTGACCATCATCATTTTTTAATTGCTCTGTAGTTTGGATTTGTTCAACTCAATTCATCCAGTCCCCCACTGATGAACATAGAAAGTATTTCCAGTTTTGCACCCTTTTGAGCAGGGCGTGGCCATCATTTGGTTCATGTATCATTGGATGGTGATTTTTGCCTTAGGTAATATTTCGAGAAATGGGATTGCTGGTCAAGGAATGTATATACATCATCAGTTTACCCTCCAGGAAGAAAAGTCACATCCCCAGTGTGGCACATGCATGTCTTCAGGGTGGGGACTTTGTCTTATGCTCCCTGGGTCTAGTCTATAGACCCTGCTTGGGAGCAATTTCCCAGGTTTGGTGGCTAGGGAGAAAGGCATCTGTCTGGTCCTGAGGTCACCAGAGTTAGGGACAGCAGGAGGCACCATCCCCCTGCTATTCCCAGGAAATGTCTTCAGGAATAAGAGAACATAGGGCCAAGAACATGGTCTGTGCCCAATGAGGCCTTGACGACAGCCTTCAGTGCTTTTCCTTTGTAGTGAGGGACCACAGTCCTGTTCACAAGTGTAAAAAATTTCGTAAAAAATTTTAAAGACAGAGAGAGAAAGAATCCATATTATTTATTTATCCATCTGGCCTTTGCTTCTCTGACACTTAGTTGTGTACATGGTGCTGGGGTTTGAACCTGAGTCCTCACACATGCCAGGCAAGCACTCTAACCACTGAGCCACGGCACTAGCCCCCAACTTTTTATTATATTAAAACAATGACCATCTTAACCATTTTTCAGTGTACAGTCTGGTAGCGTTAAGTACATTCAACCTCCAGAACTCTTTCCATCCTGCACACAGAAACTGTCGCCGTTAAACAATTCCTTCTTTCAGTACCTGGCAACTGTCCTTCCAGTTTCTGCCTCTGTGCATTTGACTGCCCTGGCTGCCTTATGTAAGTGGAATCACGCAGAGTCTGTCTCTTTGTGACTGGCTTATTTCACTTAGCATAACGTCTTTGAGGTTCATCTATGCTGTAACACCGTCAGAACTTTTTTGAGGCTGGAAAATACTCCATTTTACGGATGGATAAGCATCTTGTTCATCCATCCATGAGCACTTGGGCTACTTCTACTTTTTGGCTGGTCCTTTCATCTTTTATTTTTATTTTTTAAAGTACTGGGGCTTGAACCCAGAGTTTTTCTACCACTTAGCTCTATCCCATTCCTTTATAGTTTTTGTTTTGAGGTACGTTGCTGTGGCTGACCTTGAACTTGTGTTGTTCCTGCCTCAGCTTCCTGAGTTGCTTAGATTACTTGCTTGCCCCATCACGCTGGGCTAGTGGTCTTTTCACTTTTAACTGTCTCCCCGCTAGACTCTACCACTGAGAAGGGAAGGTCATGGCTATTTGCTCACCACTATCTTCAAGGTTCTTGCATAGGCCTGACACATAGTAGGTGCTCAATAAACATCAGTTAAATGGTTGGCAGTCTTGGGTGGTTTGTTTGACTATGTCCATAGTGTATTGGCTTCCTGGGGAAGTGGCCTGGGGGCTTTATCCAAGTTCTTGTAATTAACCATATGAACTGTTGCAGATTAAAGAAGGGGTGCAGAGGAAGGGCCTAGTGGAGTGCTGGTAGACAGCAAGTCCCAGTGCACCTCACTGATGAGAGTGCCCTCCATCCTCCTGCCCTAACTCCCCAGCTGCTCCTGTCTCCCCTGATATAGCACAGCCACCAGGCCCCAGGCCTCAGCCATAAAATCCATCTCCATTCTGTCTCCACTAAAAGGAAACACCGATCGGTAAGATGCTTTTGGAAGACAGGATAAAGAGCATAGGAGTCAAAGGATCGGGTTGAACTGCATGAAACTGTTGGAAGTAAAGCTGTTGGCAGGGGTGGACATGCAACCCAAAAAACCTGGAAAATCTCATCAATGTCATATAATTTCCTTTAATATTTATGCTCAGCAGAGCAATGTCCCCAGAGGCCTGCCAAGCTGAGCATCTGCCTGGCACTCAATGGGCAGGTCTGTAGCTGACCAATGGATCAGTCATTCCTGTGAGACCTCTTAGTGGGGACTCTCATCTCATTCTTCTCTGAAGTCACCGCTGCCCAGGAGGACAGTCAGATATGCAGCCCTGACTGCTAAGAGCAGCTGGGATCCTGGACTAGTAGAGAGAAGTGGGGTAGCTCTTGAGTCCCTGCTTCAGAGGGCTCGGAGCACACAGGTGTATCATCCAGTACAGGAGGTTCCCCTGTGCAGGTGGGCACACAGGCGTATCATCCAGTACAGGAGGTGCCCCTGTGCAGATGTGCACACAGGCGTATCATCCGGTACAGGAGGTGCCCTGTGCAGATGTGCACACAGGTGTATCATCTGGTACAGGAAGTGCCCCTGTGCAGGTGTGCACACAGGCGTATCATCCGGTACAGGAGGTGCCCCTGTGCAGGTGGGTATAAAACAACGCTGGTGGTGTTTGGGAAACCTCCTGTGTGGATGAGCAGGCCTGGCGAGGTAAGGGCTGAGGATCCCAACTGGGCTCCGTGCACGTTCCTGACCTTCTCCTGCCTTGCTGCCCACTGCCGTTCTGCAAAACGCACCGCAGTAACGTCAATCATGTGCCTTCCGCTTGGTGCATCCAGCTCCATCAGCCACTGCCTGGCATCAACATCCGGCTCTATCCTCAAGAACAGGGGTAGGAAGAGCCCTCTCTGGGGGCTAACCCCCACCCTACGACACCCTAAGCCAGGCCCGCAGGTTGGAAAACATGCGCTTTCTGGAGGAGCCCGCGCTTCTGCGAAACCCTATGCTGCTCCCCACGTGTGGTTTGCTGTGATAAGGCCAGCAAAGCAGCCAGCCTTGAAAATGCCATTTAATGAGAAAAGACCCACACAGCCACCATGGCACCTGCAGGGGGTGTCTGGCAGCATCTAAGGTTCCCTGGTACCATTGCTTTGTGCTCTGCTTCGAGGTTTTCATTATGATTTCAGCTCATGGCCAACCTGACTGCGGATACTGATGGATGTTAGTCAGGCTGTTCCCAGGGAATTTTAATTACCACGATAACAATCACTAATCACTGGCATTTCCTAAACGGCTATGGCTGGAGAAGGTGGTAATTGCAGGGGCCCTGCTGGAAAGAAGGGGAGGGCTTCATGGAACGGCCACCGGAGAGGGTGAGGGAGGGGCAGGCTGAAGACCTCTGTGTCCGATGCTCCGTGTTCCATACACCTGGCATGACTCATGTAAGCATCTTCACTGGCTCAGGTGCCTTCTCGCTCTGATCTTATGTCACATGTCAGAGCAGGGGACAGTCTGTGACCTTTGTACCTCCTGTGATGCCCTTCATCTAGACTTCACCAAGCAGCCATACTTCCTCCCTGGGGAGGTCTTCTGAGCCACCTCGTTCAGAATCAGGGTCCCTCTGCTGTGCTCCATCCTCTGCTGTGCCACGTGGTACCTCTGGGACAGCCTTTCACACCTGGGGTGGAGTTCAGACTTGCACATCTTCGAAATGGGGAAGTTGTGTGTTCTTCAAGGGCAGAGCTGTGCCTGAGACATCTCCGGATGACCAGGCCCCAGCAGAACCTTGCAATGTTTCCCAGCAATCCAGATGAATAGACAAATGTCTCCAGGGGACAGGAGGTGGGGCCATGTCTTCAGGGAAACCATGTTCCTTCTGCCTTACAAGCTCCAGGCTGACCCAGACTTGAAAAGCCATGGGAAGTGGCCTGTTCAGAGTGGGCCTCTCCTTTACACTGAGGTCACTTTAAGGGTCTGCAAGGATCAATCCACTGTGGTAGAGGAGGGGTGCCTGCCCCCCAACCTCATCACACACACGTAGCTGGCCTCCCAGGAAACTACCAGGCAAGCTGAACTTCACAGCATGGTCAAAAAGATCCCAAGCTGGCCCTCCCTGCCAGCCTCATCTCTCACCTCCTTGCCAGCCAGACACAGCTGCTCTTGGCTACACTAAGCATTCTGTGACCCTGGGACATTGTAGATGCTGTTCCTTCCCCCTTTCCCAGACTAGCTCCTATTCCACCATTGGGAAATCGCTGTTATCCAGAAGCTTCCACAGGCATAACCTTGCACTTCCCTGACTGCAAGACGCACATCACCTATTTGTGTGTTTGTCCTCTGCTCAGAAGGTCTGTGACAGCAGGAGTCACCTAGGGCACCCAGCATGTGCCAGTACATAGTAGGTGCACAACAAATATGCCAGCTGATGATGGTGAAATGTGACACTCACATTCAGGGCTTTAAATAACTCATTGTGCTTTAAATAACTTATGTGCGTGCTGCAGCCATAACCCCCAGTGTGATGGTGTGTGGAGCTGGGGTGTTCGGGAGAATATTTGGTTTAGATGAGGTCGTGAGGATGGGGCCTTCACCAGGAGATTGGTGTCCTCAGAAGAAGAGACCCGGGGAGAGTTTGCAACCTCTCTCTTTTTCTCTTCAGGCTTAGTACATAAGAAGGCAGCCACTGGAAGCCAGAAAGGCCTTCATCATGGGACTAATTCAGACCGTACCTTGAGCTTGGACTGCTCAGTCTCTAGAACTGTGAGACAGAAGCTCCTGGGCTAGGGTGTGTAGCTCAGTGGTAGAGTGTTTATCTGCCATTAGTGGGACTCTGTGTTTGAACCCCAGCACCACAAGACAAAAAACAAAAACAAACAACAACAACAAAAAAGAAATTTCTATTGCCAAAGCTACTCAGTCTGTGGTATTTTATTACAGCAGCTTAAGCTAACTAATACAGAGGGAGACGGGCTGAGGTTGGAGTAGATGAAACATGGCCTCAAATTATTTTATTCTCCTCTCTTCAAGAGGTGGAGTGTATTTTCCCACCCACGCCTTTAATCTGCTCTAGTCTTATGACTGACTTTGACAATAGGATGTGGTGGAGGTAACGTGTGCCTTCTGACTCTCAAGAGGCCCTGCATTCTCTCACCTCTTAGAACACCGACTGCCACCATCATGTAACAGAGCCTTGTCCAGTGTATAAAAGGATGAGAAGCCACATGGATGCCACCAGACACCCCAGCCACCAGCAGCTGCAGACAAGTGGGCGAGCCCCTTGGCCCTCCCCTGAGTCGATCAAAGAAGGAATGGTCCTTTCAAATCATTTAAGTTTCTGCAGCCCTGGCAGAACATCCATCATATGTTACCACTTCTAGAAAAAGAATCAAATATGTTGCTAATTAGTAGAGTGGAATAGGAAAATCAAGTTCAGGGACTTAAAAGAGGTTTATTCATCAAATAAGAATTTGTTCTTATGCTACGGAAAAGGAACAACTGGAGAATAAGGAAAGGTTCCTAGGATTGAAAAACACAGCACAGAAATATAAAAAAAAAATGCAAAATAAAGGTTTGAAAACAAAAATGAGGAAATTTGGAATGTAGAGCACAAAAACAAAGAAACAACAGAAAAATACGAAATAAATGATAAAATAACAAAGAGGCTCAATTTGAGGGGCTGAATTCCTAATAAAAGGAATTGAGAGAGCAATAGAAAAAAAAACTCCTGGAGCTGAAAGGAGGACAAGTATTCACATAAAAGGTTTTATTGATTAAAAAAAGCAATGTGGGGGAGACTGGGGATGCACCTCAGGGCGAGGCCCTTGGTTCAGTACCCAGCTCTGCACACTCACAAAAGCAAGAGACAGGGTCTCCTACAAGGAAACCAAAACCAGAACGGCATCAGGCTGAACCTTTGCAACGTGCATGCTAAGAGTCTGCATCTAGAATTCCACCTGCCAAACCATCAAACTATCAATTCAATGAGGGCAGAGCTGAGACGTTTAAAAACTCACAAAAATGCCAAGTTTCCCCTGTGCCCTTCTCAAGAAGTTACTTAAGGGCGGATGCTAACACAACACAGGTGAAAAACCAGGAAGAGGAAGACGGGAGCCTGGAAACAGGGTCTCCAACTTAAGGAGACAACGGGACTTTCCTTCGAAGGGAAGTCCCACAAAGACATTTTTCACAGGGGTTCAGGATACAGCTGGGAAGGGATCTAGAGGGATTCTCACAGGAAAAGAGAAGGCTCCACTCAAGAAAGAGTAAAACTGAGAAGCTGCACGATAAAAGATGCAAAGTTTCATTATTCTTTTGTCAACAAGAAAAAATGTCAATAAAAACTCCAGGAAAAACTAAAAGTTACACAAGAATACCATGGTCCCAATACTAGGTAAATCAAAATGTGACATAATTTTAAGAAACTGAGTAAAAAAGGAATCCATTTGATCATGATAGGAGGACTTTTTTTTTTTGAGAAAGGGACAGTGAGAGAGAGAGAGAGAGAGAGAATTTATCTAATTTTTCACGTGGCTTTCATTGCTCCAACACTTTGTTGTGTACATGGTGCTGGGGTTTGAATGGGGTTTGAATCTGTGCCCTCACACATGCCAGGCAAACCCTGTAACAAATGAGCCACTGCTCCAGCCCAGGAACGTTTGTCTATGGGTGGTCCAGGGGACAAGGCAGTTAACCAAACGAAATTCTTGCATACCGTTGGACCCTGAGATATTTAATGGTCACAAAATAGATTTGAAAATTTAACTCCTTCGTAATTATTAAGTTCTTTGCATGTGCCAGGCACCATTCTAGGAATTTGATCCATGATTCATTTAGCTCTTACAAAAATCCTATGTAGTAAGATACTATTATTATCTCTATTTTATAGACGATGGAACCAGGCAGAGAGAACAAGTGGTTCAAACAGGAAGGAATGGAGCAAGCAAAAAATCAGAACCCAGGCAGGCAGTCCAGTGAGGGCCTGCTTACTTAACCTTCTTATAAAATCATATACAGTTTTACTATATTAAATACTATTCACTGATCTTTAACTCTTAGGACTAACTAGAAACAAAATACTCTGCATTTTAAAAGAGTCTCTATTTGGCAACCATTAACCACAGAGCTAAATCAATGGCCAAACCTGGCTTTTGTGGGCACCTAAAAATATTATTATCCAACTCTTCCTGAGTCCACACCCCTAATCATCTCCTTTACCTAATTCTCACACAAATCCAATAATTCCACTGCCCTGAATCAACCTAGGGCCAGGTCCTAAACCAGCAGGGACAGCCTTTTTACCCCAAAGGCTGCCGGAATGGTTTCAACCAGCTGGTCTGAAGCTGTCCCCCAGTCTTTCCTGCAGAAATCCCGCTAATGCTGTGCCCCTCGCTTTCCCCTTGTTCCTTTAGCCTCCTGAGCAACAGGAGCTTCCCAGGGGGCCCTGCATGCTGTGCTGAGCTCCTTCTTTTGGGAGCTGTGTGCAATTAATCCTTCTTTGCAGGTTCTTAGCCTTTTTATATCATCATTCAATCACCCTTATATATTAAGACCTGGGCACAAATCATCACGCATGGAAGAATTAATTAACTGCTAAAGATCAGAATCTCAGTGTGCAAATCTGACAATCTACCAGTAAAGATATAATCTAGAAGAGGATGGGCTGGAGGGTGGCTCAGCAGTAGAGCGCTTGCCTGGCATGTGCGAGGACCCAGGTTCGAAACCCAGCACCACGTACACAACTAAGTGGAGGGGGGAAAAAAGAAAAAAAGAAAAAAGAAAAGGAAGGAGGTGAGTGTGGGGGTGGGGGAGGGAATAGGAACCTTTATACCTACAAGTCACCCAGAGGGCCAGTAGAAAGTGTTGAAGCGAAATGAACAACTGGCCTGTTTCATACACTGCTGGTGAGAATATAAATGGTATAACCACTTTGCAAAAAAAAAAAAAAAAAAGTCACCCAGAGGGAGCCAAGGTGTGCACACTAAAGCCTATGGAACAAGAAAGAGGAAAATGTCATCAAAAGTGCTAAATTTAATCACAGTGTTAAGAATAATAAAGTGGGGGCTGGAGCGGTGGCTCAGTGGTATTGTGCTTGCTCGACATGTGCAAGGATGTGGGTTTGAATCCCAGCACCACAGCGAAGTGTCTGAGCAATGAAAGCCACATGAAAAACTAAATTGAAAAAAAACTGATTCTCTCTCTTATTGTCCCTCTCAAAAAAAAAAAAATAACAAAGTGATAAGAAATTAGGAGGGAGAGAGAAGCTGGTCAGCCGTTCGCCTTCCATGCAAGTCAACAGCGGTGTCTCAAGCTGATGGATCAGGAAAAGCACGGTAGGAAAGGGGACCAGCACATGCACCGTGACGTGACGGACAGGGCGAGGGAGGAGCCTTCACCAGCAGATGCTTTCCTGAACAATTTGATTTTTTTTCTTTTAAGTCACATGTATTACTTTGATTAAAATGAAAATATAGCAGATTGGTAATTGAATGTTGATGTTTTTAAGCCTTGGGCCAATGGCAGGTCGGCACGTGGGGAGTTGGGACAGTCTCTGGCTGGTATGCTGAACGTGGATGTGGCTTTAGGGAGAAGAGCTGGTAGCTCAGGAAAGAAAAGGAAAGCAGGGTTTTGTGTGTGTGTGTTTTGTTTTTCTTTTTTGTGGAGCAAGATGGGAAAAAAGACTTAGCGAAGCTATGGTTAGTGTGAAAACATCAGCATGAGTTCTGTTCCTGAAATAATGCAAGCCCTGCTGGCACCTGCCCACCCCAGGTCAGAACCCTGGCAGCAGGAACCAGGCCTTTACTGCACAAAGG
>PVKS010042038.1:0-15658 GCA_004027875.1 Aplodontia rufa
CAACTAAGGCCATGTGAAAAACTAAATAAAGTTGTTTCTCTCTTTCTCTGTCTCTCTCACTGTCCCTCTCTCTTAAAAAAAAAAGAAAGAAAAGAAAAGAAAATGATACGATGCCTTTGATTTGGATTTGAAATGATCCGGCTGGATTAGAAAGCGTAGCGAGCACAGAGGTAGAGGAGATAATGAGATTGGCGCAACCCGATGACAGCTGTGGGTGCTTGACAGCCATGGGGAGGGAGGGTCACCATGCTATTTTGTCTCGTCTGCTATCATTGGTGCATTAGAAGGGAAAAGGAAAAGTGAACGGTTTCTGCGTGATCCTGGGAAAGTGAATGGTTTCTGCGTGATTCTGGTGCATAGCTGTGGTGGAATCCACTGTGCTTGTTGAGCAAGCACTTAAGGAGGGGACCCTGCTGCTTTGATCCCCGCTCCCACTGGGTCTCAGCCTGTCACCAAGAAAGCTGTGCGGCTTGACCGTGCTGAGAGACAGGGCCACATGCAGTATTGCCCTGTCGACGTGGCCTGGCCCCCGTTGCTGGGCTCCCCTGAGAAGCACGGCACATGCCAACACAGAGAAGCCACCCTCCACAGCTGCTGTGCTAAGTCCCCGTGATGTGGCCTGGGCTGCCTGGGGAGCGCGTGAGGGGCAGTGTTCCAGGGTCTGCCTCCGAGCGGGGAGGGCACAGCGTTCACCTCCCTGAGTTCCTCCTGTCCTTCCTGCTGAGGCAGGTCTGGCCTACATGGACATATTTCCGTGGAGACCTCCCTCTGTGATGACTGGGGACCTTACCCTGCCCGTTTCCCCAGCTGCAGACCTGGCCATCGGCTAGTGCCTCCGACCAGGGCTTCCTGATGCAGCAAGTGCTCCTAGCCTCCGTCCTTCCTTTCCTCCCATGCTTGCTGGGATCACCATATCTCCAGCCCCAAGGAGCCTGTTCCCAGATGCCTCTGCTGTTGCTGTTGGGATCTCTCCTCACCTCAGCATGTGAGGAGAGAAAGGAGAATCTCTGGGCCTCGAAAAGGCAGTTAATCTGAGAGTTAGTGACATGGGCGGGACAAGCCATGCAGGTGTCTGACCCATGTCTGGGGCATTCCTCGGGAGGGCAGAGGTCAATGCAGACAGGGCCCCTGTGACGGTTGGCTTTGGCAGGCACCCATCCAGCCTGGGGAGCCTGTGGCGGGGCTGGCCAGGAGACGCATGAGAGGCAGTAGCCTCTGGTTCTCTTCTGCTCTGAGTCGGTGCTGGGGAGTGCAGGCCAGCCATCCCTTTCCTGGGATCTCCAGCTGTGGGACAGGAGCATCCCTCCCGCTCCGAGTCCCCGCACCCCTTTACCCACATAGCGGCTGTTAGACCCGTTGCAGTCTCTCTTGAGTGCCACCCAGCGCCCACACGTCTGCAGGGCGAAGGTAAAGGCCTGTTTTAATCCACCCACAGCACAGTTGGCTCTGCAAATTGAGAATTTGAGAATTCATTTTATTGCTATTGTCACCATTAGGAGTAACAGCCTGGCCTCATTGTAAAAGGGGTCAACGTGACTGATATTTAATGGGTGAAATAAAACCCGACTTTTCCCTGGATCTAGTTTGCAGATTTAGCTAATCAGCCCAGTTCCTCTTTATAGGACCTGGAGCGCACTGCTCCTCTGCCTGGGGGCATCTGAGTAAGTGCAGAAGTTGGCAGGGTCCCCAGCCTTGCCTGGGTTCAGTGCCCCGCGTGGTTGCAGAGCCTGAGTTCAGCTCCTGCGTTTTCTGTGTTTAGTTTTGATTGTGAGGCTCTGGACGTGCTCTCGGGTGAGCTTGCTGTCGTGTCCTGCACGCTGCGTCTGAGAGGACCAGCGCAGGGGCGTCTGGACGCTTTGCTCTTCGCCCCCCCAGAAGAGGCGGAAGCTGCCTTTGTCTGGTGCTGAATCCAGAGTGACTGTGGTGCCATGAAAAGGAGGCCCCTCCCTGGGAGGGGACTGTTCTGATGAAACGGGGTCAGGAGTCCCTCCGGTGAGGCTGCCGCAGAGTTTGACCTGCTCTGGGCGGCAGGCGCCCCCATCCGAGCTCCTGGTCCTGGCGTGGCCTGCCCTCCAGAAGGCACCTGCCGTTCCTGGCTCGGGTGTGGGTGATGGCCAGGCCCTGCCGTCTCTGGGTTTCTGGGGCTCACCTTTCTTTTCTTTGCCTCCCTGCAGGGGAGTTGGTGCTCTCTGCCTTCTCAGTCTTGTTTATTTGGGTGGAGGTGGAAGGTACCTTTTTTTTTTTTTTATTAGATGAATATGGAGTTACATTTGAGGGGGAAACATTGTCAAATAATCAAGAACAAATGTATATATACTTAGTTATCCAGGGCTAATGCCATGTCATGGATGCCCAGCTTGGGTTCCCCATGTTGCTGTTTCCCCCAGAAGAACTCCTGAGTTACATGGATATGGAGGTCAGAGATCTCCTTCTGAGATGATTCCCCCATATTCCCTCCCTCCAGTCTCCTAGATATCCTTCCTAAGCCCTCCTTCCACCCTGAGTCTCTGAGATTGGGATACTTCACTTAGCATAATTCTTCCCATCTCCATCGTTTGATTTCAAAAGCCATAATATTGTCTTCTCTAATGGCTGAGTAGTATTCCATTGTATATATGTACCAAAGTTTTTTGTATCCACTCATCGAGTGAGGGGCATCTGGGTTGATTCCATAATCTAGCTATAGTAAATTGAGCTGCTATAAACATTAATGAAGCCGTATCACTGTAATATGATGATTCTAACTCTTTCGGGAAAATACCCAGAAGTGGGATAGCTGGGTCATAAGGTGGTTCCAGCCCTAATTTTTTGAGGATTCTCCACACTGCTTTCCAGAGTGGCTGAACCAGTGTGCAGTCCCACCAGCAGTGTGACAGTGTTCCTCTTTTCCCACAGCCCCTCCAGCATCTGTCGTTAGAATTTTTCATTTTTGCCACTCTAACAGGAGTGAGGTGGTATCTCATTGAAGTCTTGATTTGCATTTCCCTTACAGCTAATGATGTAGAGCATTTTCTCATATATTTATGGGCTTTCTGGACTTCCTCTGGTGAGAAGTTTCTTTTTAGAATCGTAGCCCATTTATTGATTGGATTATTTGTGGGTTTGGACTTTAGTTTCTTTAGTGGCCTGTATATTCTGGATATTAGTCCTCTGTCCAAGGTGTAGTAGGCAAAAGTTTTCTCCCATTCTGTAGGTTCTCTCTTGATGCTCTTGACTAGATCTTTAGCTGTGCAAAAACTTTTTAGTTTAATTGCATCCCATTCATTTATTCTTGACTTTACTGCTTGAGCCATGGAAGTGTTGTTAAGGAAGGCGCCACCGACTTCTATGTCCTGAGGGGACCCAGGTCTCATGGGTTGGCAGCTTGAGGGCACACACATCAGTTAACCTTGAGGATTGACCTTTGAAGCCCCAACTGCCTGGGATTTAATGAACCCCTGGCCCACTACATCACATAAAATCTGAGATCTTGCTCAGAAGCCACAGCACAGACATCCGCTGCAGGCCAAGGGCAGACGCAGCTCACTGTAGCTCCTGCCTGGCTGCCAGGCTGCTTCTGAGGTGCAAAGAGCTACGGAGCCGGAGCCGTCACACCCGCTTCCTGTGGTCTTCTGCCTCTTGGGAACCGTTGTCCCTGAACAGTCCTCAGAAGTGGGCAGCAGCGCTCCGCTCGGTTCCCCTGTTTCACTGCCTCCTGTGCTTCTCGCTGAAGCACTCCAGCCCCGTCTCCCCAGGCCACTTCTGCGGTGCTTGGAGACAGGCCAGGCCGGTGGTTTCCAGGTGATGCTGTAGGAGGCCGTTTTGGTCCAGGCAGTGTGCGCTGCAGCCCGCTTCACTACCGGATTCTAATGCAGATGACACCTGCGTGTGCCAGGCCAGAACCTCCCACAGGTCCAGGTCGCGCTGCCTGATTGTGTGTTCTCTCTCCCAACCCTCCCTTGTCCCCACCCTCTCTCCTGGATGCTGGGCAACGGCAGGACTCTGTTTGGAAACAAGATCAAGTCCGTGGCTAAGCGAGCATTCTCAGGGCTGGAAGGCCTGGAGCACCTGTGAGTATCTTGCCAGCCCTGCCTGACCCTCAGGCCCATGGAGGGCTGCCGCGCTCTAATGGCATCTGTGTAAACCCAGAAGCGAGCTATTTACAAGTGGCAGCTGCTTGCTTCGCCCAAGGCAGCTTCAACTTGGGCCTGTGTCTTGCTGGGGCCCGGAGCAGCCCCAGAGCCTGTGGTAGCTGGTGCGCAACTCCCTCCGGCTGCCCTGGTCTCCACGCCACCCCCATGAGGGCTCTTTGTCCTCGCCTGGCCGAGCCTGGTGCCTCCAAGGCAGCACAGTGCTGCGTCTGGGGCTCCACCCATGCTTCTCTGTGGGTGTGGTTGCCTTTGGGGCCCTCGGAGCAAGGGACAGAGCCAGCCCTGGGACCTTCCTGCAGCTTCTTGGGTGCTGCCTCTCGTGTGTTATTTCCTCTTTGAACCAAGTTCTGCTGGGAGAGCTTTTGCTGGTTAGTTTGAGGGACGGTCCTAAATCAGCCTACGCGCTACCCAAAGGCCAGCTTGGTCCCCTGGCTCTGCATGTGCTGTGTCAAATGTGTCAACACACGTGTGAGCGCCCCCGGGGTCCTGCAGAGCCGGCTGGTGCCTATGGTCACCTGGGAAACCTGAATGTCCTGGCTCAAACGTGCTGACTGGAAGGGCACCGGGACTTCTGTGCACAGCTCCTTGTGTTCTGTTTCAGGGACCTGGGGGAGAATGCCATCAGGTCTATGCCACTGGATGCCTTTGTCAAGATGAGGAACCTTAAGGAGCTGTAAGTATCTGGGTTTCCCGGGGCCCTCATTAACCCAAGGAAATTTCAGAGTAATAAATCCTTGGAATCACGTTACACTCATTTTTTGTAATAGCTGTGATCCTTTATAGGTGGATGTAAGTTTTAAAAAAAAAATACCATGGGGAAGTCAGCATGGTGGTGCACACCTATAACATCCCTGTCACTCAGGAGGCTGAGGCAGGAGGATCACAAATTTGAGGCCAGCCTCAGCAACTTAGTAAGACCCTGTCTCAAAATAAAATTTTAAAATGGCTGAGGATGTGGCCTAGTGGTAAAACACCTGGGTTCAATCCCTAGTATGGAAAAAAGGGCTTACTCTGGATCAGGGAGCGACAAACTTTTTTCTTTTTTTTCTGGTACTGAGGATGGAGCTCAGGGGTGCTCTACCCCTGTGGTACATTCCCAACCCTTCTTATTTTATTTTTGATATGGGGCCTCACTAAGTTGCCAAAGGCTGGCCTTGAACTTGAGATCCATGTGGCTCAGCCTCCTGAGTTGCTGAGGTGACAGGCGTTCACCACACCCAGTGACAATCCTTTTCTTAACGAGTGGTGTAGTGAACATTTTGGACTTTCTGGGCCACAGGGTCTGTGTAGCGGCCACCTGTGTTGTTAATCAGAAATCAGCCATAGATAATTCGTACAGGAATGCGTGCGGCTGTGCCCCATTAAATCTGTGTGGCAGAAACGGGCGGCAGGGGAGGTGGAGGTTTGCTGACAACTGTCCTACATAATGGCAAGTTCTTTTCTAAAAAGTGGGTAATCAGCCCTTTGATCACTCAGGGACACGTTCTCATCGTCTGCATTGAGGAGGGCTTCTTGAGCGGGCTTGAGTGAGGCAGAGGGTGATGGCTGCTCAGAGGCGGCATCCACACATTCTTGGGCTCAGCAGCAGTGCACAGGGGTGCCAGGAGCCAGGCTGAGCTTACCTGCATCTCAGTCCCTGCTGGAGCAGGGCCGGTGCTTCCTTTTCCCATATGTGACACTCCGTAGCTCCGTCTTCTGTGCCAGTCCCCTACAGGTCTGACTCTGGGTCCTTAGAAATGCTTTCAGAGGATGGTCACCTTTGGGCCCTGACCACCTTGTTCCTGCGGCCACTCCTGTGGACCCTCGACTGGGGCAGGGAGGACAGGGATGGGGAAGGCAGGTCCCCGTGGTTGAGAACCGAGGAGGGCAGGTGGCACTCCTGAGAGCAGCGGGTGCCCTGGGCACTCACCTGGTGATGAGCCTGCGTGGAGGAACTGGGTGCTCTTGCCAGGACCGGGGCTGGATGCAGCTCCCGGGAGCCGTGGAGTGTGGGCAGCTGTGGCCTCCGCGCTCCTTCCCTGCTGCCCCTGTGGCTGTTCTGTCCTTCCGGGTGAGGCATACCCACAGCTCCCTGCCCGAGAGAGAACTCCACGCTGGTCAGAGGGTCGAGGTGAAGAGGCAGGTGGAGGGCGCGGCTGAAGAGGTGCTGGGGCCTTGGGCATTGGCTGAGCAGTTCCACAGCCTTTGTCCCCATGATGCTCTGCAGTGTGCCAGGAACAAAAGATCTGATCCGGTGGGAGAGGGACCTGGAGAGCATTTTCCAGTTGGAAGGAACTGAACCGTTCTAGAAGCTTGGGCACCTCTCCCCCTACAGGCAGACAGATAGAACCCCCTCTGCCTGGCTCTGCAGGCTCATCCTTGGTCTGCCTGGGTCTCCTGTCTGGCGCGGGGGCTGGCCCTGGCCCAGGCCTCTGGCGGGAGAGTGAGCTAGGGATTTTCTTCCCCATCACCTCAAGGCAGGTGGAACTGTGCACTTAGACACCCTCTGGGTGAATTTCCACCAGCGATGATCAGAAATACACTTCAAGGTATAGTTATGAAAACCCACCATGCAGGATAGCAGCTTCGGGATGGCTGGAGGCAGAGCAGTGTAGGCCTGTCTGTTGGCAGTGGGGGAGGCTGAGCTTTCCCCAGTACAGGGAGATGAGCAGGAGTCTGCAGAGCCTGGGCTGCTCACCGTCCCTCACCGTCCCCACTGTCAGTTAGCTTGGCCTCTGCCTCTGACTTTGGGGAGCTGTGGTCCTTCCTGACTGGCTCCCATCCCTCACCCTGGTGCTTCGGGCTCCTCAGTCCTCCCTCAGGAAGGCCTGGTCCCCTCCTTGAGGACCAGCAGTCTTGCCGGGGCTGCTCTCCTCGCTGTGGCCGGCTTCACTGTGGAGCAGGCAGGAGACCAGACCCTGTCTGGTGAACGACAGGTCAAATTGCTTTCCCCCAGTTTGTTCCTGTGCTCAAGTAAGTGCCTGAGGTGTCACAGTGATGGCCCAGTCCATTCCTCCAGGCATTCCAGTGCCATGCCTGACTGTCCTGCCCCACCGCACAGAGAGAAGCTCCCTCCAGATGTTGAGCCCCAGCTGCTTCTGACAGGAAGTGCTCCTGCTGGCTCCTCACCGGGCGGATGAGGTCCCCGGCGCCTGGTGCAGCCACAGGAGCTCATTCCCAGGACACTCGCCTCACGTACACGGAGCGAGACTGCACATGTCCCCCTGGTCAGCTGCAGAGCCACCCCTGTCACCACAGGACCGCAGAATGTCACCTGCCCTTCAAGTACAATGCAAACATCCGGCACTGGCCTGGCCTCCCTAGATAAATGATTTCAGTTGTCAGAAAAAGTGCTTCCCAAAATGACTTTAGTAAGTAAAGACGCGGCTCATCTGAGAACAGCGGGAGCAGGAGGAAGGAGTAGGCTTGGTCATCTTGGGTGGCTTCACGCCTCCTTGCTGCTGCCTGTGTGAAAGTTCCTCTGCTCCTTACAAGTCCAGAGTGAAAGAACAGGAAGCCGGTCCCCGTGGTTGCTTTGCTGGTGTCCGAGGACAGCCGTGGCTGGACATGGGCTTTCTAAGCATACTGTGTCCCTTTTTCTCACTGAGTACCAGAGACGTGACGAGAAAGCCACGTGTCCGTTGGGTCCACCCCTGTGGCTCTTTAGCTCAGGCCTGGGCTCTCCCAGGACCAGGGCAGCGAGATTCTCCTGGTGACTTCTCTTGGTGTGACTCCTCGGGAAGGAATGTCCGCTCAGATGGCCATTCCGATTTCTGTTTGAAAAGCTTATCCTCAGCTGCTGAGAAATGAAAAAGAAAATATCCTCTGTTTTGGTTGGAGCCTCACAAAACCCAAGCCGCGCATTCTCATGCTCCCCGGGCGGTGGCAGTTAACTAAGAAGCACTATTTAGGGAGCATAGCTGGACTCTGCCGGCCTCCTGGGTGATGCTGGTGCAGAGAGAGACGCGCAGACAGGATCAAAGTCTCAGGCTGAGCTGGGAAGTTCCAAGTAGCTTGTCAGGAAAGTGCTGTAGCCACTGTAGGGTGTAATCCAAGGTCAGCAAAGGCCAGACTGGTGTCCCCAGGTAACAAAGCAGCAGAGGCTGAGAACAAGGGCAAACCACAGGCCACTGCTATCCAAGCACTGTCTCTGGCCCACCGGGAGGCTTGGTAGATACGCAGTCAGGGCTGCACTGCCCACGGACGCCACCAGAAGTCACACTTGATGACCACCTCCAGGTGGTTTCCCGGGCAGTGGAGAGGAGCTGTGGGCAAGAGCTTCTCCCCAGTTGGCCTGCTGGATTTGGTGTCTGGCGCTTGCACCCTTCCCCGCAGCCCCTTGCTAAGTGTCCTCTTCTGTTTTTCTTTCAGCCACATCAGCAGTGACAGCTTCCTGTGTGACTGCCAGCTGAAGTGGCTGCCCCCGTGGCTCGTGGGCCGGACACTGCAGGCCTTTGTGACAGCCACCTGTGCCCACCCAGAGTCACTGAAGGGCCAGAGCATTTTCTCGGTGGCACCAGAGAGCTTCGTGTGTGGTAAGAGCGTGTTTGAGATTTTTTCCGTGGAGGGAGGAACTGCTCCCTTTGGGAGCAACGCCTGTGACCCAGGGAGTCCACAGCCCAGCTGCAGACCAGCTCCTGGATGTGGTCATTTCCCACGGAGACCGCACAACACCCACCCTTGAGTGCCTCATTATGGGACGCGTGGAGTATGTGCATTTAATCAGAGAGGGGTTTGCAGGGGCTCAGTCACAGGGAGATGGTTCCAGTGTTTCGGAAGGGCTCTGGTGCCCTGGTGCAGCAGTGAATGTACCCAGTCTGAGGCTGGGTTTTCATGTGTTTCTTCCCAGCCCCAAGGAGGAGAGGGGACTGCAGGAGGGACGGCTTCAGGATGCTCCCTGCAACAACCAGTCCCTCCATGCTGACTTGTAGTCTCGCTGCTCCCCACCCCACTGAAATCTCACTGATAGCTCGAAATTCCTTCTTCCTTCTGGTTGCTGGAATGTCATCTCTTAGACCAGGGGTGCTCAGGATCCAAGTTTGTTCCCAGGAGAACAGAAAGTGCTGAGCCACTGAAGACACACAGGCTAGCCCTGGCAGGAGCGCCACAGCCTCGTGGCGGAGAGAGTGGAGGCAGGACCGTCAGCTGGCTCCTGTGCATGGGATTCTACGCACAGTGCGTGAGGACTGAGGGAGTCCATGCCTGACGGTGCTCGAGGGGACCCGTCCCTCCTGACTTTGGTCCTCACTGGTTTCCCTGAACCTCAGGATCCTTGAGGGTCAGTCTTAAGAAGGAGCCCACTGTGCAGCGTAGGGGTTGCTGTGGATCACATCTGCCCTGCTTTTCGGCTCTGGCAGTAGCCATTGAGCCTGCTGGGGGTCCAAGACCGTGTCCTCCCTTCACGTGTTCACCCTCCAGCCCACCAGCGCCACTTCTTAGCCCGGGCCTGCTGGCCTCCTGCAGGGAAGGAGGTCCAGAGCAGGGAGGAGGGTACAGGCAGACACGCTGCAGCCCCCGCTGTGCTGCCGGGGCTTGGGACCTTCTGCAAGGGTTGAGGCTGTGCCTGGCTCCGGCGCTCTGTGCAGAAGGCTGTGTGGTCCGTGGCCCGCGCCTCAGCCATTGCTCCGCTGCGGTTCCCTGGAGCCGGATGAGCCAGGTGGACATGGGCTTGCTGCGGCCAGCCTCTGGCCTGGGGGCGCTGGCATTTTCTGGATTGCAGCAGTTGTTCATTTCACATCTTATAAGCCCACCCCCGTGTTTGAGCTCAGCCTTTCCCAAAACAACCATCTGCTGTTAATGGGAATCATGAGAACACTTGGCAGGAGATCAGAGCTTCCAGCTCTGTGGGCTCTCCCACTCCTTTTTTAAAAATTGAAAGCGTAACCACGTCACACCCTCTAGGATGGCAGGTACAGCCAGGTGAGAGCCAGCGCTGGCCCGCATGCTGGGGACAGCTAGTGGGCAGTCCCTGTGGACCTTCGCAGTTCCTCATTTAAACACTCCTGCTGCGTACCAAGAGGGGGAAAAAAATACCCGTCTCTCGAAAACCTCTACCCGTTGTAAGTAACAGCAGCGTTACTTATAATAACTGAAGAACAGGAACAACCCAGTGTCCCTCAGGTGATGGGTGAATAAGTGACAGGTGGCACAGCCAGGCAGTGCAGTGTCGTTAACCTGTAAAAAGCCACCCGTCACTCCTGCAGCATGGATGGAGCTGGGAAACCATGAGCCAAGGGTAAGCAGCAGTCACAGAGGACCGCAGAGCCTACGGTACCTTCGCAGGGAACGTCGAGGCCGGGGACGTGGAGGGAGCACACACCTAGGGCTTGCTCAGGCCTGGGGAGAGACGAGGGAGAAGGGGAACAGCTGCAAAGTGCGGGGTTTCCTAATGAGGTGATAAAAGTGCTTCCCCTTTACCGCGGTGACCATTACACTAGAGACCATTCGATCGTAAACCTCAAATGGGCGAGTTGTAGCATAGGTGAGCTGTGGCTCAGTAAAACGTCCCTAAGTATACATGTACGATTCACATGTCCTAAAAATCCACCTCTTTAGAACGTGAACCTTGGCTTTGGAGCACCCAAAACTAGTGTCATCATCGCTACCGAATAGTTTATGACATTTTCATCACCTGTAGAAGAAACCGCAACCCCGAGCCTTAGCAATCGCTCGCTCTTCTCCGGCTCCCGGCCCGCACCCACCCGTCCCACGCCGCGTCACTCATGGCCTCTTCTGGCTGCGGGGCTCCGCCAGTCTTATCTGTCTTTTGGAAGAACCAACTCTTTGTTGCGTTGATCCTGTGTATTTTTTTAAACTCAGTTTCACTGATTTTCTCATTTTTATTGTTTCCTGTCTTGTCTACCATCTTGGAGATTCGGTTCTTCTTCTCTGATCTCTTGAGATGGGGGATCAGCCTATTTGTGACAGTACTCAATGCACTAAACTTCCATCTCAGTACCAGTTCCATGCTGTCCCGGAGATGTTGATGTATTGTGTCATCATTGTCGTGTTTCTAAGAATGTCTTGATTTCTTGATTTGTTAGTTAATGTAGATGGAGTCATGCAGTGGTCTTTTGGAACTCTCCTCTCTCCCCTGCATGATCTTCTCCCCTACTGCTGCGGACTGAATCGGCCTAGCTGCCCCCAGTCCTTAGCATAATCTTAAAGCAGCTATGTCAGTGCTTCCCTCCTTCAATGACCGAATGACGTCCTGTCGCATGGACGTGCGGGGGTTTTTTTAAACCATTCAGCCGATGGCAAATGCTACACGGTGTGTATGTTTGGTACTTTGTGAATAGTGGTGTTGTGAACGTTCATGTGAAAGTTACTCTGTGAATTCCTAGGCAAGGAATTGTTCAGTCACACGGTAACTCTGGGTTTGACTAAATAACATCAGACTGATTTTCCAAAGTGGCTTCAGGATCTCGCACACCTGCTGGCAGCGAACCTGGGTTCTGATTTCTTCTGTCTCCCAGATGCTACTTCTCTTCCTTTCTGTGCCAGTGGGAGCAGAGTGGACCCCCATGGTGTTGTGATTAACACTTCTAAGACTTGGGAAGTCTGGCAGATTCCATCTGCTTACTGGAAAAGTAGCCATTCAAGTCCTTTGTCCACGTTCATTTCTCTTGCTACTGTATAGTTAGGAGAGTTCTTATAAATTCAGGTTAGATGATTGGTCAGAATATTTTCACAGTGTGTGGTTTTGAGTTTTAATGGTATCAAGTTCTCTGTGCTTTCTTTTGTCATTGGGCTTGTGCCTGAGACAAGGTCACCAAGATGTGCTCCTCTGCTGAGAGTCCTGACTGCAGCTGGGCCCTGAGGCTCCGGTTTTGTTCTCTTTCAAGTGTTCTCACTGCGATGGGCCCCTTGCCATCTCTCTGTATGTTCCCGGATCAACCTGGATCAACCGTCAGTTCCTGAACTAAAGGAAACTGGCTTCGGTCTGTGGGTTAACTTGGGGAGTCCTGCCACCTTAACAGCACTAAGTCTTCCCAGTCCCTGAACGTGGGCTGGTTTTCTGCCTTTTCCCCCCCTAAGCATTTCTTTCTCTCATTGTACAAATCTGGTCTTTATTAAATTTTTTTGTTTTTATTTCTTATACTTATCATTGTAAATGGAATTCATAATTTCATTTTGGGATGTTCACGAACAGGGCATAGAAATGCAATTGAGTTTTGTCTATTGAGCTTGTGTCCTGCAACTATGCTGAGGTGATCTATTCTAGAAGTTTCTCAGTGATTTCCTTAGGATTTTCTTTATATGTAAGCGTACTACCTTTTGCAAAAATGGTTGTGTTACTTATTCCTTTTCAATCTGGATTTTTTTTTTCTTGGCTAATTGCCCTGACTAGAAGTCCCGTTACAAAATTGAATGTCTTTGAATGATGAGGCCAGAAATCTGGTTTTAAATTTTTTTAAAAAAATCTGGGAAGGGGGAAACTGTTATCTTTCACCATTAAGTATGATATTAAGTGTGGAGTTTTTGAAAGATGACATTTATTAAGGTGAAGAAGTTGATTTCCATCCCTACTCTGAGTGTTTTTATCATGCAGAGATACCGGGATTTGTCTGGTGTGCAATGTGTTTGTCTGTAGTGATTCTGTGGGGCTTTTTTTTCTCTTATTAATAATGGAATGTTACATTTTTTGGATGTTGAAACAGATCTTGCTTTCTTGGGGTAAACCTAACTTGATCATATTATACGTCTCAGTTTGCTAATATTTTGGTTGAAGTTTTGCCATTTTTACTTTTAAACGACTTTGTTCGCTAGTTTTTTTGTGCGTGATATTTTTCTTAGGTTTTGTTGTTTGAGTAATATTTCCCTTTCTCTTTTTTTTTAAAAGAATCAATTTTATTTAGTCTTTCACATGACTTCCATTTCAAGACTTCACCATGTACGCAGTGCTAGGGTTCAAACTCGCGTCCTTGCGCATGCCAGGCAAGCACTGCAACCGCTGAGCCACCGCTCCAGCCCCCCTTTTAAAATGAATTGGAAAATATTCCCACTCATCTACTTTAAAAAAAAAAAAAAAAAGAGCTTTTGAAGTATTGGTTTTCTTTCTCTGAATGTTTGGTAGGATTCATTAATATAGCCACTTCAGTTTGGGCTTTTTTTGTAGAAAATTTTTAAATCCTTCAGTGTCTTGTTAGTGTCTACTAAGAATCTCTGTTTCTTCTTCTGTCCATTTCAGGAGTGTGTGTGTTTCAGCCAGGCCATTTGATTAGCTGGCGTACAGTGTTACAGTGCTCCTGTGTTCCTTCTGCTTTCTGTAAGATTAGTAGTAGTGTGATCTGTGCCTTCTCCCCCTGCCCACTAGTCTAGCTAAAGGGTTTTCAATTTTGTTGATGTCTTCAAAGAACCCATTTTTGCTTTCAGTGATTTTTCTGCTCAAATCATTTCTAATTCCTTCTTCCTACTTGCTGTGGGCATAGTTTGCTCTTCTGTGTTCTCAGTTAAAAAACTGGATTATTAATACAAAACTTCTTCAGTACAGGCGTTTCCAGCTATAGGTCCGCAGGCACCATCTCAGCTGCAGTTTCTGAGACTTGATATGTTGTGTTTTAATTTTTGTTCATCTCGAAGCATCTTCTCATATCCCTGTGCTTACTTCTTTGCTCTGTAGGAGTGCACTGTGTAATTAATTTCCGCAAGTTGGTTTCCAAATCCTCTTTACTGTTGATTTTAATGTCTCTCTGTTGTCATCAGAAAAGATAGTTTGTATGACTTCCGACTTTTTAAATTCATTGGGACCTATGTTTTGACCTAAAAATACAGTCTTAGAAATCATTCCATGTACACTTCAGAAGACGAGCGTGTTCCATTACATTAGATATATTTGGTTTATAGTGCTGTTCCAGTCTTTTTCCTTGTCCATCTGCCTAATTTTCTGCCCGTTACTGGAAATAGGGTATTATTGTTACATTATCTGTTTACTTCTTCAGTTCCGTAAGGTTTTGCTCTGCATTTTCTACAGCTCTATTAGGTGCATGTATTTATAATTTTTATGCCTTCCTGATGGATTGACACATTTACCTGATAGGATATTTTGTCTGATATTGGGTGACAGTCCTTTATTAGTGTCTTGGGACCTAAACTGCCTCTTATAGATGGCATACAGCTGTTATGGCTGTTTTTATCCATTATGGTTATCCTTGTCTGTTGATCTGTTCAATTTACTTTTTTTTTTTAAAGAGAGAGGGACAGAGAGAGAAAGAGAGAAACAATTTTATTTAGTTTTCACATGGCCTTCGTTGCTCCAACACTTAGTTGTGTACGTGGTGCTGGGGTTTGAACCCATGTACTTGCACATGCTGGGCAAGCACCATAACCACCGAGCCACCTCTCCAGCCCCTGTTTAACTCACCTTTAATATAATTAGTGGTAAAGTAAAATTTGCTGCTATTTGTTTCCTGTATGGCTCCGTTCCTGACTACTTTTGTATTAAATAGATATTCTTTGGTGTGCCATTTTAATTTTTTTAATTTTTTTCTCCTGTGTGTATGTGTCTGGTTGTTTTCTTTGTGGCTGCCACGGGGAATAAAACTAACATCTTAAAACAATCTAGTTAAAAATTAATAAAGAAATTAACTTCAATGTTTGTAAAAATTTTGTTCTTAAAATCTGTTTTCCTTATGTATACTGTTGTCATACGTATTATGTCTTCATATACCATAATTCTAACAGCATAGTTTTATAATGATTGCTTTATGTATAGTTACTTTATAAATTTGGAGATGAGTCACAAACAAAAATAAACTTAGGCTGTCTTTATATTTGCCTATGTTAGTTACTTCTAGTGGTGTTTTTAATTTATTTGTATGGATTTGAATAACTGTCTAACATCCTTTCATTTCAACATGAAAGATTCCATTTTAGTATTTTTTTATTTTTTTACATTGAGTTGAGTTGTTTTATGATCAAAATGCATATAAAGTAACCATATGATATGCATTTGATCGTAAACCATAGTTATACCCCCACATAGCCCACACGCCAGTCTCTTGATTCTTCTACATTATGCCCCTAACAGATATAATGGAATGAGAGAGAGAGAGAGAGATTGGTGTGTGTGTGTGTACGGTGAATGTATGTATTTATATAGTGAATTTTCCAGAATTAAATGGTTGCATACATAGTATTTGACTTCTCAGGAGGGTAAAGAGTATGCAGCACTGTTGTCTCCCTAGATCCCTGTCTTCCCTCCCTGTCCTATCCCCCTGCCTCTCCTTTCCCCTCTCCCCCTGTCTACGGTTCCCCTAGATTATGTGTTGCTATGCCCTTGGTGAGTCCAATCCATGAGTTTGACCACCTTTCACCCTTAGCTCCAGCCTCCACAAATGAGTGAAAACATTCGACCCTTGGGTCCCTGGGTTTGGCTGACTTCACTCAGCATGGTTTCTTCCATTGCCATCCATTTACCTTCAAAGGCTGCAATATCGTTGTTCCTAATAGCTGAGTAGAACTCCATTGTATATACACACCAAAGCTTTTGGGTCCATTCATCCAGTGAGGGGCATCTGGGTTGGTTCCATAATTTAGCTATTGTAAAT
>PVKS010042039.1:0-15701 GCA_004027875.1 Aplodontia rufa
AAAAGAACAGGAATAGCTTTACAAAGAAACTGAATCTGTATTAGAGATCTTGCCATAGAGAAAACTATGATCCAGATGGTTTTGTCATGGGAGATGGCTCCAGAGTAAGGTTTGAGGCATTCCCAAAGGGGGAACTTGATTTAGGGTTCTTGGTACACAACAGAAAAAAGAATTTCAGCATGTGCCAGTCAAAGGCACAGACAGAAGTTTATTTAGGAAAGTAGACACACATTCAGAGAACTGGGACAATCTCAAAAGAGAGATGCCTTCAGGAAAAAGCAAGGAATATTCACTCAAGGGAGAAGGCAGGCTATCCCCAGAGGGGGAGACTGCAATCTGTTGGTGTGGGGTGTTAACATTTATAGAGGGCTGGTGTGTGGGGCTGGACAAGAGGTGGAGGCAGGGAATAGCTGTACAATCTCATGCCAGTGCATTAACCTCATTTCACAAGGGTATATGGGCTAAGGCATGTTGCTGAAGATTTTCACTATGCTCTCTATCCCAATGGCTTGTGGGCATTTTCAGTATCTCTCTATCCTAAGTTGGTGAACTCTTCCAAACATTAAGGAAGAAATAATACAAACTGTACATAAACCCTTACAAAGAATAGCACAAAAGTAAGTGCTCTGCCCTTCATTTTACAAGACCATGCGACTCTCATACCAAACTTGATGCGGATATTGAAAGAAGATAAGACATAATGTATGGGGCTGGAAAGAGGTTCCCCAGAGGCAGAGGAGACCTCTACTTGGATCTTCCAGGATCTGATACATTCTGAAAAGAATTTAAGGAGAAGTCAAATTTTAGCAAAGGAAGAACTTTATTAAAAAAGTGGAAGGTGCTAGGTACAGTGGTGCACACCTGTAATCCCAGCAGCTTGGGAGGCCAAGGCAGGAGGATTGTGAGTTCAAAGCCAGCCTCAGCAATTTAGTGAAGCTCTAAGCAACTTAGTGAGACCCTGTCTCAAAATTAAAAATAGAAAGGGCTGGGGATGTGACTCAGTGGTTAAGTGCCTCTGGGTTCAATTCCCTTTACCAAAAAAATTAAGAAATGAATTTAAAAAATTGTAAGGTGAAGATGCACATTTTCAGAGCAGAATTTGAGCCATCTCAAGATTGACACGTGCCTTCTGGGGTCTCTGGCTCTTTGCTGAGAGGGTACTTTGTGAGGAAGGGGGATGGGAAGGTATGTGGGGATAGTGTTACCCTGGTGCTCGTAAGACAGTTTATGGTGGTCTGGCCATTTTCAGGCTCTTTGGGTGATGGCGAGCTCCTCTTTCTGGTCAGTAGGTGATGTCTGGAATGTACCCTACATTATAGGTTTTTTTTAAAGATATTGTATCTCTCTTTGTTTAATCTGTTCCAAAAGTACCTGTGTTAGTGCATTGCAAAAGCAAATTAAAAGTGCATAGAACAATTTTCATGAGTGAATTTACAGTAACAAAGATTTACATATTTTTCAAAAAATTGGGAGTGGTAGGACAGGAAGAAGGACAGTCTTGGGAGTAAAGTGTGAGAATAAGTACTAGAGGCTTTTATATTTAAATTTGCAGTCTCTTTTTTCTTCTCTTTTGTCTCTTTTTCATCCTACCTCAGTACCAAAAGTTTTCATAAACATGAAAATTCAGCAACTCACATCTGATAATATACAAAAAATAATAAAGATTGAGAAAGTAATATTTATCCTAGAAGGTAATATTAAAAATTAATCAGTGTGGGGCTGGAGCGGTGGCTCAGCAGTTGGAGCGCTTGCCTGGCATATGCAAGGACCCAAGTTCGAACCCCAGAACCATGTACACAACCAAATGTCAGAGCAATGAAAGCCAAATGAAAAACTAAATAAAACAGATTCTCTCTTTCTCTCTCTCACTGTCCCTCCCTCTTAAAAAAGATTAATCAGTGCAATTCATCTTACCAATTGAGAAACAGAAGGATAACTCTACAATACCACAATAGACGCAAAAACAACCTAAAGAAATCCATCACTGAACCATGTTAGAACTTCTAGCAAACTAGAAAGAGAAGAAAATTCCTTCAATTTCATAAAGGGAACCTATTAAAAAAATAACTAACAACATGCCTGATATTGAAAAAGGATCAGGAACAAAGTAAAAACTGGGCAAATTTCTAAACTTATCCAAGCTTTGAAAGCATTCCCCAAGTGTGAAATAGTAAAATATATTTGGTTTTCCTCCCTAATCCAGGCACCCAGTTCCTAAGATTCTTGAAATATCTGAAGTGATGAGTCTTGTATGCTGATGAGCCCCCTGCTGGCTGGCAGTCCCCTGTAGTTTAAGCAAGATCAGAGGGTTGACTTTCAGCCCCACCCTCAGCCTTCAGGTAAGGGAGAAGAGAAGGTTGATTTGATTACTAGTGGCCAATGATTTGATCCATCATATCTATGGAATGAAACCTCCATAAATACCCAAAGCACAGGGTTCTGAGAGCTCCCTGTTATCTGAACATGTGGAGGTTCCTGGAGGGTGGTGCCCAGGGAGGCCACAAAGGTCTCCTCCCCATACGTTGCTGTATGCATCTTTTTATCTGCATCCTCTGTAATACCCTCATGATGAACTAGTAAACACAAGCAAGGAATTCCCTGTGCTCTGTGAATCACTTGAACAAATTAATCTAATCCAAACAGGGGTTGTGGGAACCCCAATTTATAGCCAGTTTGTCAGTTGCACAGGTAAGACAACCTGGCTGGCATCTTAGGTGGTGACTGCCTTACTGACTGAGAACTTCAACCTGTGGGTCTCTCCCTGGGCAGAGAGAGTCAGAATTGAATTGAATCAGAGGACACTCAGCTGGTGTTCACTATAGAACTGATTGCTTGCTGAGTATGTGTGGGGCAAACCCACACACAGCTGGTATCAGAAGTGGTCTGTGCTGTGAGGGTATAGGAGAAACTTGAGTCTGAGTCTGTTTTTCTCCACTCACTTGGGGTGTTGGATTTCACAGACAAAGACTTCAAAGGAGCTATTAGGAATGTCCAAACAATGAAAAGAAACCATGTTTAAAAGATTGAAGGTGAGCATGATAATGATTTGTTAAAGAGAAACTACCAATAAAGTAATAGATATTTATGTTAAAGAACCAAATGAAGCCAGGTATGGTGATGCAGGTCTACAATCCCAGCAACTCAAAAGGCTAAGGCAGGGGGATTGAGACCCTATCTTAAAAAAAGGGGGCTGGCACTGGATGTAGCTCAGTGGTAGAGTGCCCCAGGTTTAATCTTCAATAACACACACACACACACACACACACACACACACACACAACCAAATGACCAAATGGAAATTCTCAAAGTAAAATAATAAACTTCGTGAAAGAGGCTAAATCTGGATTTGCAATCACAGAGAATCAGAATTTGAAGACAGATACACAGAAATTATACAGCCTAAAGATCAGGAAAAAGAAAGACCTAGGGGTCTGTGGGATCCATTAACAATATCAGCATACAAGTAATACTGGTGTAGGAGGAAAGGAGAGGAAGGTTCAGAGAAATAATTACAGAACAAAGTCTTAAAAACTGTCCACATGGGGTTGGAGCGGTGGCTCAGCGGTTATGGTGCTTGCTTGGCATGTGTGAGTACACGAGTTCAAACCCCAGCACCATGAAAAACTAAATAAAATTTCTTCTCTCTTTCTCTCTCTCTGTCCCCTCTTTCTTTAAAAAAAAAAAAAAATGCCCACACTTCATTAGAAACATTGGTATATACAGCCAAGAATCCAGGCCAACTTCCAGCCAAATGAAAACAGAGATGCACATCTGGCCTAGTGAGCCAAGGCCAAGTCAGGGAGCTGGACGGGCATCCCCACATGGCAGTCAAATGGACCAGCTCCCCTCCCAAAGGCACGGGGTCAGGGAAGCCCTGATGAAACACAGGATTTAGATAAATGCAGTCTTATAATATAATACCCTGAGTTCAGGAGACAAGGAAAAATCATTTGCTACATCAAGAACTAAGAAAATCTCCACCTGACTGAGAGAAAACGAACAGCAAATGCCAAAACCAAGATAACACAGATGGTGAAAACACTGGACATGAGTTTTAAAGCAGCCACTTAAACATGATGAAAAATACAAAAAAAATGAAAGTCACAGCCAAGAAATAGCAGCCATAAGAAAGTACTACATGGAAATTTTAGAAATGAGAAATACAATAACTGAAATAAAACTGTCTGAATGGGTAAAAATCCCAGACTGGACATGACAGAGAAAAGAACCAGTGAAATCAAATATTAAACAATGGAAACTACCCAATCTGAATAACAGAAAGCAAATACTGAAAAAACAAAAAGAAGTCAGCACAGTGGTGCACATCTGTAATTCCAGCTATTCAGGAAGCTGAGGCAGGAGGACGGAAACTCTGAATCCAGCCTGGGCAATTTAGCAAGACTGTCTCAAAATAGAAAATAAAAAGGGATGGGCATGTAGCTCAGCGATAAAGTACCCCTGAGTTCAATCCCTGTGTCACAAAAAAGAAGAAGAAAGAAGAATCACGAATAAATCTAACTTAACCAAGGATGTGAAAGACTTACACGCTGAAAACTATGAAACGCCAATGGAAGATAATAAAGACACAATGGAAAGACATCCCAAGTTCATGGATTGGAAGAATTAATATTGTTAAAATGTGCATACTATCCAGAGCATCTACAGATTTGACACAATCCCATCAAAATACCAATGCCTTTTTTTAAAATAGAGATAATTCTAAAATTCATGGAACTATAAAAGTCAATACAACCTTGACAAAGAATAAAAAACTGGAAACATCACATATCCTCATTTCAAACTACATTATAAAGCTATAGTAATCAAAATAGTATGTTACTGGCATAAAAGCAAATACACATACGTACAGAACAGCATGAGGACTCTTCTGTCCTTGGCCTCACTCAAAATGAGTAGCTTTCAAATCACCTGGTAAATGGGCTAGAGTACCATGAAGAGTGTGTTACCTTCACAAATCCCAACTAGGCACTGTGCCCCTTTCCTGGTTGCAGGAAGGGAAAAATACAACAACCTGCCTTCACCTCAGTAGAAATATCTCCATGTGCCTTATACCACTGGACCTCTAGAAATTCCACCTTGTTGGAAGCCCCCAAATGTGTCATATTTATTTCCCACCTATTGACACACAAACATCATATCGGTAAGTCCAGAGTGGCTGTTACCCCTCTCTCACTTGGTCCAATCAACTAAACGTCATCAATGTGATGGACCAGTGTAATAACTTCTGGAAAGAAAACACAATCAATATGCAAACTTAATTATGGCACAGGGCAGGAGAGCTGACAGATCCCTAGTTAGGGTGGGGAAGGTGTATTGCTGGCCTTGCTCTGGTGGGTTGTATGGAGAACAATGGAGGAAAAAAAGCATTTGCCAGATCAACAGCTACATATCAGCTTGAGAAATGATGTGCCAAGCACATGTGCTTAAGCAATGAAATCACATGGTAAGCAACTGGAGTTACCACCTGGTTAAGCTGTGATAATCCACCATGATTTTCCTGTCCATGTCTGGCACAAACAGGCAAGTGTAATGTGGATGTGATGGGACTTATCATCCCTGCCTCTTTCCAGTGATGGTGGCACTGTCTATAGTCTGGCCAGGCATGTCCTACTGCAACCCTCAGCTTACTGTGTTCCTAGATAGTGGCAGCTCTATGGACTTATGCTTGTCTTTTCCCACCATAATAGTTCCCTCTCCGCAGGTCCGGGACCCAGTGTGAGGGTTCTGCTGGCTGCTGAGCATGTATCTTCAAATTACGTACTCCAGAACAGGGGGAGAAAATACAGGGTGGGTTTGGGGACCCACTGTGAGTCAGGCCTGAGCTAAAAATTCCATTGATCACCTAATCCCACAAGCCCTACTCTGAAGGACAACGATGATGCAGAGTCTCCTGAATGTGTTAGTTCGGAGTCAGTGTCTAGTAATTGCTGAAAAGTCTGATTATTTACTTTTATCCACAACAGTTACTCTGGTAAAAGGCCATGAATTTCTCTGGGGGAAGGCTGAGAAAAAGATTAAGAGTATAAATTTTGGCTGGGCATAGTGGTGCAGGAGGCTCGGGCAGGAGGATTGCGAGTTCAAAGCCAGCCTCAGCAATTTAATGAAGCCCTAAGCAACTCGGTGGGAATCTATGTCAAAATAAAAAGGGCTGGGGATGTGACTCAGTAGTTAAGTGCCTCTGGGTTCAATCCCTAGTACCAAAAAAAAAAAAAAAAAAAAAAAAAAAAAAAAAAAAAAAAAAAAAAAAAAAAAAAAAAAAAAAAAAAAAAAAAAAAAAAAAAAAAAAAAAAAAAAAAAAAAAAAAAAAAAAAAGAAGAAAGAAAGAAAGAAGAAGAAGAAAGAAGAAAGAAAGAAAGAAAAGAAAAGGAAAAAGAAAAGGAAGAAAAAGGAGAAGAGGAGTAGGAGGAAAAAGGAAGAGGAAGAGGAAGAAGAAACAACTTAAATGAAGCAGTAATAATTGCATATGTGCCAAAATGCACTCACCTCAGGAAAGCTACAAGAGAACAAGAGGAGGGATGGAGGGATGGAGATAACTAAAGGTATATTTCTCTAAATAACCCAATAGGAAGCAGGAAAACGTAGGCAATATCCAGGAAGAGTGTGCATCCCACAGTACTCAGCTAATGAACCAGAACAGGCATTTTGTGCACTAGGGGATAAAATACTGGTTGTGACTGCTCTGGGGGTGCCTGACTACCAGATAGCCAATGTTGTAAGACTAGCATTAATTCTTGGGATTGAAACTAGTATCACAAAAGGGGCCCTTAACCACCAAGCACATCCCCTGCAATTTTTTTATTTTGAGACAGGGTCTCACTAAGTTGCTTAGGCTGCTTTGAACTGGTGATCTTTCTGCCTCAGCCTCCTCAGTCACTGGGATTACAGGTGTGCACCACTGCACCTGGCAGTGCCCGTAGTTTTAACTGTATTTTCTAGCAGGAACCAAAAATAAACAATGGAAACTTCTGGGTTTGCACAGTAGATCAAAAAGCATGCCTTATAAATCTATTCCTGAGTTATCTTAAAGTATCCATGTACACAAAAAGTTAGCAACAGTTGAAGATATGGCCAGAACACAGAGAAGTGAAGGTCACATATGCAAGACAACTACTAGAATGGATGAAGATGTTCTCTCTCAAACATACATTTTACTAAAGGTGTTTCGTCCTGAGAACGGAAATAAGGTGATATCCTAAAGATGGCAAGAATCTCCTCTGTATATAACCCCTCTCTAAAGAGAGGGCTCCAAAGAGAAACATGAGCTGCATTCAGTAGCCAGGATCAATGTCCTGAAGAACCATCCCATTCCCACATTCCTTGTGGAAGCCCTGTGGCATGACTCACAGTGAGCTGGGATAGAGAGAAGCTCCACAACTCAGGGGGCTTTGGACCTCTTGGGATCTGGAGGGCAGAAAGCTGACCCATGATCAAAATCCCACACGCTGGCCTGAGGTAGGTGTCATGGCTAATGCCATGTACCACCGACCTGGCTGGGCCACAGTGCCCAGACATTTGGTCAAACTGATTCTGGAGATTCCTGAGACATGATTCCAGAGGTCTTAATGATTAAAGTGGTAGACTCAGGAAAACACATGATGCCCCATAACGTGAGGTAGGCCTTGTCCAGTCACTAGAAGACATGAGCAGAGCAAAGCATTCTAACTTCCCTGGGAAAGAAGAAACCATCAGACATCCTAGGACTTGAGTCTCTGGCCCTCCAGAAGACCTTGCACCTAATGTTTTATTGGAGAGCCCTCAACAAAGAAATGGGGAAAAACTAAGAAAACACATGCTCCATGAGCTCTGCTTTCTTCCTGCACTTACAACGAGCATGGCACATGCCCACCCTGCACAGTACTGTCTGATTAAAGGAATCTTTCTGGCTTGGTGAGAAAGGAATATATTACTGTGGTCTAACCACCCACACCGAGCACAGACTCGTGTCCAAACCTATTCCAGATAGAAATCCACAAAAAGGCTGCCATGTCCAGGTGGGAGACTGAGCATTCTGCCTGCACAGAGGCAGGGATGCAAAGACTGTAGTCTAAATACAGGGGCCCTCGTCTGAAGGGGACATGTCCTCAGACCCACAGTCTGAGTTCATTATTCCCAGACATAGCCAAATGGGGAGGACTCTGATGGGGAGAAGGAAACAACATAATCCACACTGAACCAGGAGCCCCTTGAGTAGCCAGGCATGGACCTCAGCCCTCAGGTCCTAGTTGACAGCCAAGCCCTGGTAGCCTCATCCACATAGGGGCCATGGGACAGGGAATGCTTCTAATGAGAAGAGAGTAATAGAAACCCAGAAAAAGAAACTAGGAAAAATAGTACAATATGAAGCAAAACAGGCAGCTGAAGCTGCAAAGAGATGGGATGACAGAAAGGAACAACGTTTGTGGAACAAAATACATAATTCTTAGAAATTGAAATACTGAGCCTGGTGGCATGTGCCTATAATCCCAGTGACTTAGGAGGCTAAGGCAGGAGGACTGCAAATTCAAAGCCAGCCTCAGCAACTTAGCAAGGCCCTGTCTCAAAATAGAAAATAAAATGGGTTGAGGATGTACCTCAGTAGTAAAGTGCCTCTGGATTCAATTGGAAGGAAGGAAGGAAGGGGAAGGGAAGGGAAAGGAAAGGGGAAAAGAAAAGAAAGGAAATTAAAAGGAAAAGAAAAGGAAGGGAAGGGAAAGAAAAGAACTGTAAAATACAGAACTAAAGGGGAAGAAAAATTCAAGAAATATAAAGTAGAATAAAAACAAAAGCACAAAGCAAAATAAAGATGAAAAACATAAGAAAGCCAGTAAAAGATGACAGACAGACAAAAAAGGGGAGTTACACATGGATGATGTTTTTAAAAACAAGCTAAAGAAATTACCAAAGAAACAATACAAAAAAGTCCCCATTTTGAGGAATAAACTCTATGAACTCAACTAGGGAGTAACACAAAACACAGTTGCAAATAACATGAAAAAGCCCCAACACATCACAATATAGATGATCACTAGGAAGGGACACAGATCTCACTGCACCTCTGTGACCTGAGACACCAGGTCACAGGAGTCACATGCAGTCATCAGAGGATGCTCACCTCACTGTACCTGTGACCTAAGATACTAAGATATCATGGGACATGTATGATCTCCACACAGGAGCCAACAGGCACTGTAGGGGCAAAAGGAGTCACTCACACTCATGTGACCCACCAGAGGACATTCACCTCACTGCACCTCTTTGAATTAGTAGGACTGAGAGGTGATTGACCACAAGAAAACCCTACTTGGTACACAGCCTTTCCATACACATGGCTCTCTGTGATGTGCCCTGCATGATGTACACAGCAGATGTGCAGCCTCACCTGAGGCTGCTGGATGTGGATGCTTCATTCTTTCAGGTGAGGTGAAACAGCTCCTAAGTTCACCTACCTGTCAGCCACATCCAGGTCTGACTCCATCTTCTCCAGGCCCTGCATGACACTATCCAGCTGCTCGCCCTGGTGGTGAAGGACCTTTGCTGTATCTTCCAGGCACCTCTGGGAAATGGCCATCAGGCCAGTCAGCTCCTGTCCCCTGGTTGTGGGGGAGGGCATCACCTCCACAGCAGCACCTGGTTGGGACAACAGCAGCTCTCTCCAGAAGTGTTCAATGATGTTGAAGACAACATTGCGACTGGGCTTCAAGGAGCTGAACCAATGCTTGAGACGGCCCTTTTCCAGGATGGTGATGGAACTGAAGATAAAGTGTGAAGCTTCCTTCCTGATCTCAACAATGCTGGAGAGGGGTAAGCCCACAAGAACCTCTCCAGCTCTGTCTGTCGTGAACTTGAGTGAACCACGCATCAAAGACAGTTTCCCAGGGACCCATTGCTTCTCAAGATCCAAGTAGTAGGAGCAGGGCCATGAATATATGCGAACTTCATCACTCATCTGTCCTGGGTCTGCTGTGGCACACCAACGCTACAATTTCTGCCTCTGAGGAGAAGAGACAGACTCAATGAGCAAGTGAAGCTGCCACCATGTCCATCATCCTTACTCTAGGGATACAAAACTGAACATGAGACCAAAAGATATTAAAAAAAAAAAAAAACGGAGGGACTTGTGAGAAATACAAAGTCCAGTGGTTCATTTTCAGAATACAGTATTTAGCCTTAAATGTGAAATTGGGATGTATCAAAACAAAAAACAAAAAAAAAAAACAGACAGGCAACCAGAAGGAAAATAGAGCAGAATGAAGACACAATAGCACCTAACCTACAGAGATAGAAATCTCTCTGTTAAGAAATAGAAACTTGAGGGATTCCAACATGATGAGCTACAGGAAGGCTGCTTCTCATTTGGCACCATGACTGGATGAAAAAACTCCAGGACAGCTCCATTGCTGAGAGGTGCATTTAGGGGGAAATCATCACCAGAGCACAGAGCTAGTTAGGGGAGATTTTTTGGAGGATCAGAGATTTGAGTGCTGCAAGTAGAAAAGACGATTGTATCTGTTCCAGCCAGGATACAGCAGCTTCAGTCACCACAGCTCCCAATCAGCAAGGGAGTGGGGGAGGAGCTGAACTATAACGTTCGATCCAATCTACCACAGAGAAACGAAGTTCTATAAGAAACTGCATTAGGCCCAACTGGAGACACCCCTACTGCACCGCCACTGCATAAGGGGAGAACAGTGTCTCTCAGCTACCTGCAAGAGAGAATCAGGAATCTTTTTGAATAGACTGTCTGGTGGCAGGGAATCTGCAGTTCAGAGCAGGTTACTCTACAGTTCTTCCAGGAGCCAGCCACGGTTCAGAGGCTGAAGCCAGAAGAAGAGGCATGGGACAGGCACAGTCTTCACTTAGCTCAGGGGGATATGGGTTAGTGAAGCCTTGCTTAGTGCTGTCCACCCATACCCCCAGCCAGAAGGTGCACATGATAAGCTAAGGTGGGACAGAAACACTGAAGAGACCTCAGTCTGAGCTCAGAAAACCTGGAGGGACTGTGAGTGCAACCAGCAGAGGGAGCAGCCAGCTGCCCCTAAAAGAGGGAAGCCTCCAGCCTTTGAAATCCCCAGGGAGACAAGCAAAAGCTATTTGTTAATCTGATCTCTTCAGGGAAGTCTCCACCTACAAAGCCCAGGAGATTGAGCTGGACACCCAGTCCTCTACTTGAGATCACATAATTCCAGACAGAGACCCTCCCAACAAAACTCAGGAGGACAGTGAACTCTGTTCCCAATGTGTAGAGACAACTTCATTTTCTCATTTTCATTATGAATCTTTATTTTTTTCTGTTTTTGACATGTATTTGTGCACCAACTGGACTGAAGTTGATTGGTTCATGGACATATGAACATATTAGCTGATTTTTGTTTGTTTATGTTGTATTTTTCAGATTTCTCTTTATCCATCTTCTCTCCTAAGCATTTTCTTCAATGTCAATGTTTATACTTGTCCTGCTGGCTGAGGGCTGGGATTTTGATCAGTACATTTAGTATTTGAATTACATTGTGCCCCACTTACAAAGTTTTCCTCTACTTGCTTATACCCTTGCTTATGGCACCACCCAAATTGTATTAATATCTCTTTCACCCTTCCTCTACTTTGGTGTCTCTGTCTCTTTTCCTGCCATTCCCCCCCCCCCGCCCCGCAAATCCTTTACCTCTTCTATTTTATCTCTGTTCTCAACTATCATTTTTCTTTTTTAAGAGAGAGGGACAGTGAGAAAGAGAAAGAGAATCAATTTTATTTAGTTTTTCATGTGGCTTTTGTTGCTCTAACACTTTGTTGTATACGTAGTACTGAGGTTTGAACCCATGTCCTTGTGCATGCCAGGCAAGTGTCACAACTGCTGAGCCACCACTCCAGCCCCGAACTCAGCTTTCTTGATACTAACCTAACCCAGGTAAAGGATGGGACAAAACTCCAGCAGAAAATGCTAAAAGAGGAATAACCAGAAAGAGATCTAAGGTCAGGAATCCACTTTAATAAGGATTGAGAAGGAGCCCACACATGGAATCCATCCTGCATCCATGCTTGCCCAGGACTTTGGCCCTGCCCCAACAAGTGCACCAGGTACCCCCAAGGACCCCACACCCAGACACCACTCAGCCATCACACACACATGCCAGGTCCAGATATATTGGGCCCATCCCACCACCAAGGATCCCAGGTCCCACCACAGCACATATGCCCCACACCTCTGGGATCCTAGCACCCAGTGACTCATCCCTACTGCTTAGCTTCAACAATGCAGTGGGCTGCCCAGCAACCCTACCAGGTGCCAACTCTGAGTCCTGGAATCGAGATCTAAAAGTGCAACAAAACAAGGCTCTAGGCAGAAACAGCTTTCTGGAAGAATGTGGCCATTAGAGAGGTGGTGTCCAACCTGACCCTTGATCTGTAAGGAGGAAGAACCAAGAGACTAGACTTGTCCTCCTTCCAGAAAACCCCAATTAAAAGATCTAGAAGAATCGTTTCTTTCCTTTTTAAAAAAGAGAGAGGGATAGTGAGAGTGAGAAACAAAGAACCAATTTTATTTGGTTTTTCATGTGGCCTTTGTTGCTCCAACACATCATGGCATACGTGGTGCTGGAGTTTGAAACTGCGTACTTGAGCATGCCAGGCATGCACCATAACCACTGAGCCACTGCTCCAGCCCCCAGAAGAAGTTTTTCAAAGATGAAGAATCAAACTAGAAGAGGTTCACCTCAACCTACAACTCTCCTAGCAAGGAGCCCACGATAAGGGAGTAGGATGAAAATCTAGAACAAATTTATCAATGATCTGATAACTAAAAGAAACAATGAACTAAAAGAAGATTTAATGAAGAGACTAAATGAGAAAATTCAAGACATCAAAAACTTTATTATCAAAGAAACAGACATACTGAAAAAGTAAGAAACAGAGCTAAAATGGGCAGTCAATCACATCAGAGGAAATGCGGAAGAATTTAATAAGCTAAATTCTACAAAAACAGGACTTCAGCTCTCACAAAAAAGAAAAAAAACTCTCACAGAATGTGAGCAGAATTTCCAAAATGTCTAGAATGAAATTAGAAGAAATAATATAAGAGTAACTGGGATACAGAAATAAATTGAAATCCAAATGAATGCTATAAGAAAAAAATCTTTTTTTTTTTTAAGAGAGAGGGACAGCGAGAGAAAGAGAAGGAGAGAGAGAGAGAGAGAAATCAATTTTATTTAGTTTTTCATGTGGATTTCATTGCTGAGACTTCGTTGTGTACATGGTGCTGGGGTTTGAACTCACATACTCGTGTATGCCAGGCAAGTGTCATAAATGCTGAGCCACTGTTCCAAACTCTATAAGAACCATTCTTAATGAAATAAAGAAAAATTTTTCCCATATAAAAACAGAGTCAGATATACACTCATCCATGAAGGTTACAGGTCAACTGATAGGCCTAATCAAATGAGAAGCTCACTGAGACACATCATATTCAAAATGTACAACAGAGAAATTAAGGAAAGAATATTAAAAGGTACAACGGAGAAATGCCATAGCACAATCAGAGGCAAACCTGTGAGGATTACCTCTGACATTTCAGCTCAGACTCTTGAAGCAAGAAGATCACAGAAGTAAATCTTTCAATGTCCAAATGACCACAACCTGCAGCCAAGAATACCACACTCAGCAAAATTCAGGTTCAAATTTGATGGGAAATACGAAATTTTCATAAGATCAAACTTGCAGCATTCATGAACAGAAAACCAGCATTACAAAGAATCCTCAAAGATAAAACTCCAGACAGAAGAACAAGCAAACAATCCTCAAAACCCACAGACAGAAAATTCAATAAAGGCACATGCTATCAATAGACAACCAAGACAGCACAGAACTTACTAATAAAACACAATGACTATGAATCACAACCACATAACTATCCTAAAACCGAATATGAACGGTCTCACTGCACCAAAGGAAAGACACAGATTAGTAGATTATATCAAAAAAACAAAATCCAACAATATGCTACTTATGAGACCCACCATACAGGCAATGACATCCACAGATTGTGTAAAAGGATGGAAAAAATATCTACCAGGCATACAGCCCAAAAAAGTAAGCTGCTGTTGCAATACTTATATCTGACAAAGTAAAGTACATTTCAAGCATAAACTATAAGAGATAAAGAAGGCTACTACATATTAGTAAAGGGAACAATACAACAGGAAAATAAAACACACAAAATATATACTCTCCAAACACCAATGCTCCCAGCTATATGGATAAATTACTCCATGACCTAAAATCACTTGTGAACCTCAACAAAATAATACTGGGAGACTTCAATACTCCTCTGTTGCCAATAAACAGATCATCAAAGCAAAAACAACAACAACAAAAAAAAACCCATGACCAACAACAAAAAACCAACAGAGATCTCCAATCTAAACAACACCATAAATCAAATGGACTTCACAGACACCTATAGAATATTCCACCCCAAATTGGCTGAATATACTTTCTTTTCAGTAACATATGGATCCTGCTCCAAAATAGATCACATTCTAGTTCAAAAAAGAAATCTCAGCAAATATAAAAAGTAGGTATTATTCCTGTATCCTATCAGACCATGATGCCATGACCCTAGCAATTAACAGCAAAAATTATAAAAGAAAACATAAATGTACATGGAGATTGAATAGTACCCTATTAAACGAAGAATGCATCAAGACATGAGAGCTGAAATCAAGAAACTGTTGTAAGAGAATAAGAATAAAGACACAACATATTGAAACCTCTGGAACAGCATGAAAACATTCTTTTTTTTTTCATTTTTTATTTGATGGAAACAGAGACACAATTAAGGGGGAAACATTATCAAACTATCAATAGTTTGATGTATATCCAGGACTAATGCCAAATCATGGATGGCCAGCTTGGGTTTCCCCTGTTGCTGTTCCCCCAGAAGAACTCCTGCGTTAAATGGGTATCTCGTGGAGAAATGATGTCTCTTTCTGAGATGGTTTCCCCATATTCCCACTCTCCAGTCTCCTAAGAGTTCTTCCTACCCCCTCTCCCCTCCCCATCCCCCACCCTATGCCTCCTAGTAACCTAGGGAGCCTTCCCCCTATTGCATTGAGAATCATGTTATTTGAAGTTACTGTTAGCTTAGCCATCTAACATATTGCTTCCCCATATATTCTAGCTTCCACAGATGACAGATACTGTCGCTCCCCCCAGGGTTCTGGAGGGGGGAGCGGGTGGAATGGCCTCGGCGGACCTTAGCCGTTCCGCGGGGGCCAGCAGGACACTGGGAACCGGGCGACGGCAGGACAGGGCTGGGGACCGGGGAAGAGGAGTCACTCCCCGCAGCACTCCAGAGTGAGGAACGGGCAGAACGACCTTGAACCTGGGGCCGTCCTCCGAGGGGCTGAGTTAGGACAGGGTAGGGGAAAGGAGTCGCTCCCCGCTGCACTCCAGAGCAAGGAGCGGGCAACGACCCAGCGGGCCTGGGGTCGTCCTCCGAGGTGCCTAATTAGGGCAGGGCTGGGGAAAGGAGTCGCTCCCCGCTGCACTCCAGAGCGAGTGACCCTGGGCAGAACCACCGACCCTGGGCCGTCCTCCGAGGGGTCTAGTTAGGGAGGGGAGGGGAAAGGAGTCGTTCCCCGCTGCACTCCAGAGCGAAGAACGGGCAGAACGACCCGACCCTGGGCCGTACTCCGAGGGCCGAGTTAGGA
>PVKS010042040.1:0-15679 GCA_004027875.1 Aplodontia rufa
TCCTGTTGGGGCCTTGTATCTGCACATCTATGCAGACTGACCATCTGTTTTCCCATTCAGAATCGGCAAGGTTGGAAATCAGAAGCGCGTCGTTGGTGTGCTTTTGGGATCCTGGCAAAAGAAAGTACTTGATGTGTCCAACAGTTTTGCAGGTAAAAGACAAACTTTAAATTTTTCTGAGCATGGTTAAGATGTCAATTTACTTTTCAAAAATAAACATTTATTTATTACAGTTTTTTCTTATAACTGAAAGATTCTATTTCTGAATTGCTGAACTATTGTAAAAGGAGACTAAAAGCTACACACTGGGCCAGAACACTAAATATTTTTAACTTGGAGGCTTTGTGGTCTCCATTTCAACTACTCTTCCCTGCTGTTGAAATTCAAAAGCATCAACAGTGTGTAAACAAATGAATGTGACTGTATTCCAGTAGAGCAGGTCGTGGTGTAGTTTGCCAGTTCCTGTACAAAAGTATTTAACCATGGCCATGGGTAAAGCAAGAGATGGAGGTCTTTAACCTTTTACTTTGTGACCTGAATCTTTGCAAGAACTTTACTTTTATGCTCCATGTGTTATTGTTTGTTTGCAGCACTGGGAATGGAACTAAGGGCCTCACGTGTACCAGGCAAGCACTCTATCACTGAGCTACATCCCTGGCCCTTTTTTTTTTTTTTTTAAAGGATGTATTTTGCTAAGTTGCCATCTGGCCTTGAACTTACAGTGCTCCTGCCACAGCCTCCCAAGTAGCTGTGATTACAGCTGTTATGCCACCATGCCTGGTGCTCTATATACTGCTTTTATGATCAAAGAAACAACAACAAAGCACAAAAAAATTGGCAGCATGATCTCTGAACTGCAAGTCAGTAACTCTAGTGCCTAAAAGAACCAGGCAGTGATGCATTTGCCAAATGGGAAATAATGGGAAAGGATGAGGCTTTCAACAAACTGAAGAACACCTGTCATTTTTAAAGGCTGTACCCAGTAATTGCCAGATCTTAGTGGTTTTTTTAAGAGACGCTGAAAATCTGGATTTTACACGAATTCTCCCAGCTCTTGGTGAGAGTAACTTGAAAAAAAAAAATTGAGAAAGTGTTGGACAAATCAAACACATAAAAGTATCTTATTCACCTGGGAGCTGCACTCTGGTTTTCTATCTTGCACCTAAATTAAATCTTAATTTTTTTCTCTCTAGTTCCTTTTGATGAAGATGACAAAGATGATTCTGTCTGGTTCTTAGATCATGATTATTTGGAAAACATGTATGGAATGTTTAAGAAGGTTAATGGTAAGTCTTGATAAGAAGCTGTTATGGCATGGTATTGATTTCTGCATGTATACATGTGTATTTTCTTTGTTTTATAAGTTCTCTTTGTTTAATGTTAGGAGAATAGATAGCCTAGTTAGACTTGAGACTGGTAATAGTAAAGGAATGAAGCTGAGTAAATGAAAAAACTACAATAGTAATTTTTTTTTTTTTACAATAGTAATTTAAGGCCAGGTTATGCACCTATGTTTGAGCAGGGGAGGTTGGAGTCATAGTCCTGATTGCAGCAGAAAAGTAGCGTGCTATCAAATAAGATCCACCTGCCCCTAGAGCTTTAGTACCACCAGCGTAAATCCCTTTCTCTTTCATATGTGTCGTTTTCATTTTATTTTATCACAGCAGCTACATTGCTTTGGGAACATTTATTCCCACAGCACTCACCGATGCCACATGTGTGACATGAACTTGCATTTGCTTATGTCTTGCCTTGGAATTGTTCTGTAGTTGTTTTGTGAATGATTGGTCTCAGACTAATCTGAGATAGAGAGATCTCTAGATCATACATTGCTTATTTTCTGAAAATTCTGTTTTTGAGTTTTAGATTTCTTGAAGTTTGTCAAGGTTTAAAATAGATGTCTGGAATTTTCAGAAAGGAACTCCTGGTATTCTTCTTAAGCAAGTTGTATAGATCTTGGTGAAACAACTAAAACCTACTAATTTTTTCTTCCCAGCCAGAGAAAGAATAGTTGGGTGGTACCACACAGGCCCTAAACTACATAAGAATGACATTGCCATCAATGAACTCATGAAAAGATACTGCCCCAACTCAGTAAGTATTCCCTGTTTTTAAAACTCTTGAGTGATATTCTTTGCCAGCCAACTTCAGGAGCATCTGAACATGGATTTGGGTAGTGAATCAGTCCACTGCATTTTCTTCCTAAGTTTTTTATTCCGTACAGTATACTGTAGCCTTATGTATTTAGTATGTAACTGTTAATGCCCGCTAAGTGCCCCAGTATATGACTCAGTGAGTGTATATTCTCTTTACAAACAAGAACACTGAAGTTTGCAGTATTTAGTAAATTCTCGTGTGGTGAGACAGGGACTGAATTTTTTGCCATCTTAACTCTGATTTCCTTGTGCTCAACAATCATGTTATATGACTTCAGCTTGTTCATGGAGGGAAGTAAAGAATGAGCATATGATGGGATAACTTAAAATATAAACACATTTTTGTTTAACATTCTGTCTTATATCTGATTAAATGAATGAAATTGCTTTAGTACAATTATCCCTTTTTTGTTGACTGTAAAGTAAATACTGTTTCTTTCCCAGGTATTGGTCATTATTGATGTGAAGCCAAAGGACCTGGGGCTGCCCACAGAAGCATATATTTCAGTGGAAGAAGTTCACGATGTAAGTCATCTTACTGTGAGCTGAGAAGATGAGATTGATATCTCACTGAATGATTAGTATTTTTGCTTTTCCATTTTCAAGTCAAATCCTTTCTCTTTAACAAAAAGAAGGTAGTTCATTTCTGCTAACAGTTTGGTCTTAGTATTTTTTCCCTTGAGTTTTTGAATCACCAAATTTTAGAAATAGAACCAAAGAAATCTAAAATTGCTTTCACATATGAAATGGAGGCTCAGAACAGTCGAATGATTGCTCAGAAATGTTCACAACAAAAGAAATGCAGGGCCCTGGGAGCTTGGTCCTAGTCTCATACAACATCCACTTTTGAGCCTCCTCTGTGCCAGTATTCTCTTCCCCCTGAAGATTTCCATTTCTTGTAGACTAAATCATAGGTTTTTCAACTGGAGTAAATCAGAGCTGCCACGACCCATTTCTGTGACACCTGAGTTACATTGGTATGAATTTGCAAAGTTGCCACAATGTAACTTTTCCCTGTTTTCAGGAAAACTGAACTCAAATTCTAGGGTAGGACTTGATGTAAAAGTATATTTTATGAGCAAAAAATATTTGTACTTAGGGTTATCTACCATAAAGTTCAGTCTTAACTTTCCGAAACCAAGAGTTTGAGAGATGTATTAAAGTCTGCTTTTGGATTTAGATATGTAGTATTTATCCTTATCTTCAAAATTTAGAAAATTATATTTTAAGGTAGCTCACTGCAAATGTTCCTTGCACTGAGCCCTATCCTCCTGTTTTTCTTCTTGCTTAACCCCGGGAGTTTAGATCCAAGTTTATTGCCAAGTTGCAGTAATTGCAATAAGCAAGAAGGCTTTTGTAGCTGGTCTTGATCCAGTTGTTCGGTTGTTTGGGTTTTTGTTTCTTTGAGGGTTTTTTTTGTTGTTGTTGTTATTCTATTTTGATACCAGGGATTGAACCTAGGAGTGCTTAACCACTGAGCTACATCCCCAGCCTTTTTATTCTTTGTAAGAGTCTAAATTGCTGAGGCTGGCTTTGAGCTTGCAATACTCCTGTCTCAGCCTCCTGAGTTGCTGGGATTACAAGTGTATGCCACCACACTTGGCTGCTTCAGTTAATTTTTAATGCTGCTTCTTTAGAAAAGGAATTTGAGGCTGCACACACACACATGATGAAACTAGAAAAGTCACGTTTACAGCACATATTTTAAGTGACTTGCCCAAGGTCCTACAGCTCCTTTATTACATGCATGGCAGGCCAGACTTTGAAGCCAGACATTCTGCCTATAGAACCCTTACAGGCATTTTTACAGCCCTTAGGGGAGATGCACATCCTCTTGTAGCACTAAGTCTAAAAAGACTATCTCTGCAGTCTCATCAGGAAGTCACTAGATGATCCAGTGAACCACATCCCCTGTGGATTCCTCCATTCAGACCACCAGGAAGCCCCTTCATTCTACTGCATCATATCTGGTGCTCTGATCGTTTGACCAAGGGACAATAAATGGCTAAAATTTACATTTTACGGCACAAGCTTGCCTCAAGTGAGGGTGTTCTGTATTTTGTCCATTCTAAAAAGAACAGTATATGTTGAAAATCAACCTAAGACTTCCCTGAGCATCCATCTCTAGTGTGGGCTTGAGGGAATTCAGAATTGAGGGGATTATCAGGAATTTTTCTTGGACAGAAAAAATATAAGCTAGCCATGATGCCCCAGCAGACCTCGTCACTAAATGCCACTGTGGTAGCTTCAGCTTTGAGCTAAGCTTTTGAAGTAAACCTGACCTCTTCTTGCTGTGGGCAGCTCATAAACGCACCCACGAAATGAGCTGACTGAAAAATGACCTGAGGCATGAAAGGGAACACATGGCAGTTTGCTCGCTGAAGGTGAAAAACTACCGTTGCTGCTTCTCCTAGGATGGAACTCCAACCTCTAAAACTTTTGAGCACGTGACCAGTGAAATAGGAGCGGAGGAAGCTGAGGAAGTTGGAGTTGAACACTTGTTACGGTGAGACCTTCCTACAGCATCAGAATCATTCGCTGCAGGATGTGAGGAAGGGACCATGAGGAGTTCCACTTCTCGTCATGGTTGTCCATTAACAGTTCTCTAGTTTTGAACAAATCACTGTCCTTTTCTGATCTTTGTTTTCTTGCCTTTTTTTTCCTAATTTTTCTTTTTGTTTATTCATCTTCCCCCCCCCCCTTAGTTGTGTATGTGATGCTGGGGATCAAACCCAGTTCCTTGTGCATGTCAGGCAAGCACTCTACCACTGAGCCACCTCTCCAGCCCCTTTTCTTGCCTTTCTTACTAGAAATTGAGATGTTTGAACTAGATCATCTGTGCATTGTCTTGAGTTTCTGCAGAGCATCTTCATCTTGGATTGGGCTTTGTTTTAAAATCCTCTTATCTATATAATCCCTATTTGAAAAATGTTACACTTTTTGTCAACCTTCCAGTTCTGAAAATCACAGATTGAAGCTTCTTAAAATATTCCAGGAGTTCAGGTAGAGAAAATTCCATCCTTTAGGGGAAGAGGTAAGTTTAGGTAGATAGCTCCCCAATAGAAAGTTACCCAGAAAGTTATTGGTAGACCTGAACTGTTGGACTAAACAATTTTTTTAAGTGAAAATGGTTTTATTTTAGCTGTCATCTTTTGAAAAGGCCCTTTGATTACAAAAGATAAGATATGGGCCCACAAATAAAAACAAAATCTAGGTACTTTATACCCAACTCTTTATCAAATGGAGAGGTAACATTTTTTTGTTTTGAAACTTGCCCCTCCCAACACTGGGTATTTTCTTGGAATGTGAGAACCTACATAGTAATATGGTAACCTGACGCTTTTTCCTTTCTTGTGATGGGTTATTCCAGAGACATCAAAGACACTACAGTGGGCACTCTTTCCCAGCGGATCACAAATCAGGTCCATGGTTTAAAGGGACTGAACTCCAAGCTTCTGGATATCAGGAGCTACCTGGAAAAAGTAGCCACAGGCAAGCTGCCCATCAACCACCAGATCATCTACCAGCTACAGGATGTCTTCAACCTGCTGCCTGACGTCAGCCTGCAGGAGTTTGTCAAGGCCTTTTACCTGAAGACTAACGACCAGATGGTGGTGGTGTACTTGGCCTCGCTGATCCGCTCCGTAGTTGCCCTGCACAACCTCATCAACAACAAGATTGCCAACCGGGATGCAGAGAAGAAAGAAGGGCAGGAAAAAGAAGAGAGCAAAAAGGATAGGAAAGATGACAAAGAGAAAGATAAAGACAAGGAGAAGAGTGATGTAAAGAAAGAAGATAAAAAGGAGAAAAAGTAAAACATGTAGCTTTTTTAATTTGTAAATTAAAATCTTATAAACTAAATCAGTGTGCCACTGGAGGGTTCTTTTTTACTTTCAGTGCTTGTTATAAAGCTGTCTTGATGAGATCTCCTTGCCTCTGATCACTCTTGCTGTGGCATTACATGGATGGAAGTGACAGAGGGACTGATCTCAAACCTAGACTGCAGCTTCAGCTGCGGTGCATTGGGAATCATGATAGCTCAGGCTTCAAATTGGATGAGAAAAGTGAAGAGAAAGCAACACAACACTTTTGGTACTCTTCATTCTTTATAAACAGGAATTGAATTTTTCCCATCCTGAGCAATTCTTGGGGGTCTCTTTCTGGTAATTGGCAAAATTGCTAATGGAGTGCGTGCATCCTGTGCATTCTCTGACTTGTAAACCTGGAGTTCTGATACTGAACTCTTCAGAGTACCACGCCATGTTCTGGACCCGCAGCTCTGGCATTCTCAGGGCTTGGGATTCAGCTCCGTATATTGTTTACTTTCAAAGACAATTAAATGGCTTGGTTTTTAAGTCTGTGTTCTAGTGTTTTTTGGCTTTCGGAGTACAGATCCATTGTCTTCAGAAGCAAGATGATCTTGAATTCTTTTGGACTTGTGTCTTTTATGAAAGAGAGGATCTCAGTCCTTGAAATAAAAGCAGGCAGCCTACTGCAGGGAAGAGAGCTGTCCACCTATCTCAGAAGTCCCAGTTCTGCCTGGCACAGAGGTGCATGCCTGTAATTTCAGCAGCTGGGCAGGCTGAGACAGGAGGATCACAAGTTCAAGGCCAACCAACCTCAGCAACCTGGCAAGGCCCTGAGCAATTTACTCTGTCTCAAAATAAAAAAAATAAAGGCTGGGAAAGTAACTCAGTGGTTTATTTCCTCTAGGTTAAATCTCCAATAGCAAAAAGTCATCCCAAGTCTTAGTTTGTGCCTCAGATGCATCACCTGTGAAGACCCTAGAACACTTGCTCCAGAGGGACACGTTCATGTGCAACTGCAGCAGGTCTTAAGTACATCAGGCCAAAGGTTAACAGGGATGTTACCAAGAATGGAACAAAGTCCCTGAGCTCATGCTGCATGCTCTGGGCAGCTAGTGAAACCAATTAAGGTAACAATCGTTTGACACACAGCAGTCACCTAGATATTAATTCCTTTCTTGAGCAGTTAAAACCTCCTTAAGAGTTCTTGACTTCACCCCAAGAATTATCAGTGATGGGCTGGAGCACTGGCTCAGCAGTTACAGCACTTGCCTGGCAGCGTGAGGATGTGGGTTCGAACCCCAGCACCATGTACACAACGAAGTGTCAGAGCAACAAAAGCCACATGAAAGACGAAGTTAAATTTATTCTTTCTCTCACTATCCCTCTCTTTTAAAAAAAAAAATCAAAAACTAATAAGATACCATAAAATAACAAAATCAAGTGGATCTCAAACTACTTTATGAGGCTATATGCCTCAAAGTGATGAGAAGCATCAGTTTTTAGTCCACGGACCTGCCAAAGAGCTAGTCAATGGAAATTTAGGAGTTGATCGTGAAACATAAAGCTGAGTTTATTTTACATAAATATAAACAACAATAAATAGAAGCACACCCATAGAAGGGGTCACTGAGGTTAAGATTCTGAAATAAAAAGGGAAAATCAATTCTCTTTTAGCAGAAGTCGTTGATTAACATCTAATTGAATAAAAGGAATGCCAAATATATGGGTTAAAACTTTAGATGGATCTAAAATCAAGGAAATGTTGAAGCTTCTGAGATTTGATTGCCATGTTTAGAACATAATTGATGAAAGAAAGGGAAAATGAACCACTGACTTCCAGGGAATGAGCAAGAAGACAGGTATGAGGGAAAAGAACCCAAATGCCATCCATCTGAGATAAGACAGGGTAACGTGGAAAGTAATTCCACAAAGGAGTGGGTCCTCGTAGGTAAGAGTCACATGGTAAGTACACACCTGCACTAAGGCCACGTAGGATTCGGATCTGCCCTTAACTGTAACTTGGACTTAAAAAGCTTTCTCAGGGTCCAATGGAACAGGGCAATGCCATAAGCTCTTAAGCTTGTCACAGTTTGATGAGTTAGAATGTTCATTGAACAAGTAAGAATACGAGAAGACCCAGATCTTGTTATATTTAAAGATTGGCCCACATTTGGGCAACACTGATATCTTCCTAACAGGATCTTCAGCTCTAAAGAAAGTAGTTTGTAGCCAGCAGAGCCACTTAGGCACATTTTCTAAGGCCAAGCTGCTGCCATTGTGCGAAAGAGGTGGGCCTCATAGGCTACTGATGAATTCTTGCTTCTACAAATGGCAGCTGACTTACCTGCAAAACCCAGGCCCACACCTAAAACAGAACCTTGTGGTACCTGGACTGCTTCTAGAGATTTCTCAGTAAGTTATTTTTGAGAACATTGACAAATTATCCTGGAAGAAGTCTGATCCCGAGGCTGACTCCTCTCCATAGCCGCACCCTAGCTTCACTTCCACTTTCCAACATCTTCAGAGTGACTCCAGAGTCCCAGCTGCGCCTATCACACTTAGACCTGTTTTTCTGTTTCAAAATATTTGATACATCCCTGAGTTTATGGGTAACCCTTAATGAACAGATGGAAAACATCAGAACTGGAACAAAAGTTTGGGCAAGTTAAATATTCTTTAGGTTGCCTTAGGCCATCAATCACCAAAGGGACAAAAGGGAAGTAAGTCATCACTGAGTGGCTCCCATATTACTTCTCCAATATGCAAGATGCAAAGCAAATCTTTCCAGCAGAATTTAAAGATCCAGAATTTTACTTCAATTTCTGGAAGATACTTCAGCCTTAAGTACTCAACCATATACAATTATTTCACTGCAAACAAATTACAACACTGGGCCTCAGAACATCAGGAAGTTATGAGCAGCCATTCTACAAAAAAATATCTACAAAGCTTGAAAGTAAATTAGGGTTATTAAACTACAACATACTAACAAAGCAAATTCATCTACCCTGTCTCAGGAATGGGAAGAATATGGGACATGCTGGGAAGGCAAAGAAACATTAATTTATGTGACTCACAGGACAAAACTTCTACAATTTCCTAAGGAAATTCATTCCAAATTATTATACATTATGTAGACAAGTACTGATTTGCATATCCCTATGCCAATTCAACTCAGTATTATGCATTTTTTTGACAGAAGCAATTTTTTATTTAATTTTTCACGGGACTTTGTTCCTCCCTCACTTTGTTGTGTACATGGTGCTGGGGTTAGAACCCGTGTACTCACGCAACTGCCAAGCCACCACTCCAGCCCCAGCATTATGCATTTTTGCCTGGAAGCAAGCAACACAAAGTTGAGATCTTCTAAAAAAAATTAATAGCTATTTTTGTTGGGGGACTAGATAAAAATCAACTCAGAAATCAGGGAAATATAAGGTGGAAAGAAAATAAGGGAAAAGAAAGAAGATGCAGCTGTGGAAATCAATGTTTCCATACCCAAATGAAACATTTTCTAATCATTCCTTCTTGGAAGCAGTCTATTCTTTGACACTAGATGGCGCCATTGACAATCTCAACTCTTCGCAAGAGAAATTCTGGATTCCCAGTTCAGTTTAGAATTGGGAACCTCCCCCAGGGTCACTTCTTGCCACTTCTTTGGGCTGCAACCATCCAGGCAAGACTGTGAAGAAATCTGGAGAGTGTATGGGTGTAGACTGGGTCAAGCTGCCACACCTCCACCCTTGCCATGCTCTACCCACACTACTGCTTTGAGGATAAATCTACAAGTTTTTCTCTGCCATTCAGATTAAAAAAAAAAAAAAAAAAAAAAAAAAGTACGACCCAAAAGATTTTGAGGTTTTGTTTTGTTCTGTTTTCTTTTGTTTCCACCTATTCCACCATGGATTCACAGAGCAGAGATGCCAGAAGCTTAGGCTCCTTTCCCATTGGCATCCAGCCAGGTTTCTCTTCAACTTCCTTCTCTTTCTGATCATTTGCTTCATGAGTTTCAGGACACTATCTCAGCTATTAGAGTGCTTAGTATTCTCTTGGCAAGAATCTTGCCCCTGTGTATTTACAACACTAACAGCATGCTGGGTCACACTGTAGACTTCCAGTCTTGCTTTGGTGACATCTGTGGAGCACTGCATTTTTGGACAGTCCCCATTCCCTTGATGTCTACATTGTCATCTTTCTTTTTTTTTTTTTTTTTTTGTAGATTCACATGTATGTGACCAAAGGAACAACTTTGTGTTTTCTAGAAGGTCTAGGAATACAGAGTAGGTGCCTCTTCTCTTTTCCTTTCTCTTCATTGTTTTGGTGAATTACTGGAAGACAGCAGTTCTAGCTGAAGGACTCTATCCATTCCTTTTGACATAGAGAAATCTATCATGTTTTTGCCTTATGGTTAGTGCTTTCTGAATCAAATTTAAAAGCCCAAATCTAGGCTCCTACATTCACATCTATTACTCTCCACAAAGTGTCTTCCTTCTCTGCAGGGAGCACCCATGTCCACCCTATGCCAACCACATATGATCAGTGTTAATGTAATGGGGACTAATTTTTTCATCAAAATAATCCAGTGAGATTCTTGATCCTGCTAGTATCCCTTTCCTCATTTTCAATTCCAGTGTCATCCCTACCTCTTACCCTCAAAGCATAAACACTCATGTCTACCTCTGTTTGGGAGTATAACTCACTAGTAGAGCCCTGGGTTCAATCAGAGCTTAAAAAAAAAAATCTGTCTTCAGTGCCGCATGAATGGACCCATTTGGTTCAGAGCTTTTGACGGCTTGGAGGAGATACAATTCCATGTGTGCCTTTTCAAACTCCTCTTCCCTGGACATTCTACAAACTATACTTGCCACCCATTTTGCTGTTAGAGAAGGCCACAAGATTAGTTCTGGACAGAAAACATAAGAGCAGGCTGGGACAGTGAATAGCTTCTCCAGCCTTTCTCCCCCTGCCTTGGCGACAGGAGGGACATATTGAGATGGCATGTTGCACACTCCATAAGGGTGCAGCTTGATCGCTGAATTCCCTTATGGAGCAGAGATGTCCCAGAGAAATTCTTGCCTTGCCTTAGACCTGATGTAAGCAAGAAATAAAACCTGTTCGTGTTCAACCATTGAGATTTCTGGGTTGCTGATTATCCTGATGTAACTTATTCTACCCAGGCCAGTCCACAAGGCATGGTGGTCCATTGTAAACCTCTCTCCTTGTGATAGATGCTGGGGTGCCTCTAGCTCTCTACCACCAAAAAGCCAGCACATGTCCTCAAAAGCACCTGAGCAAATTTCTTTCTTTCTCTTTTTTTTCACTACTGGGAATTGAACCCAGGGGTGCTCTACTAAACTACATCCCCAGCCCTTTTTATTTTTTTGAGATAGGGCTTGCTAAGTTGCTGAGGCTGGCCTCAAACTTACCGCTCTTCTGCCTCAGCCTCCCAAGTTGCTGGGACTACCAGTGTGTGCCATGACACCCTATCCTGAGCAAGAGTTTCTAAGGAGTCCATGCCAGGTGTTTGCTGGAACATCAAATATAAGTGTATGTGATGTCACTAAGTACTGGCCAGATTGCACTGCCAAGAGACTAAAATCATTTATATTCCTGCTCATAGTTCCTGAGGGTGAGTTTTCCCAATAATAGGGTTCAGTGGATTAGGTCACAGACCTTGGAATCAATTACTCACCTCTCAATCTAGGCCTGCAGCTCCACTTGCTATTAAGGTAACTCTCTATCTCAGCCTCCTTGTCTGTAAAATGGGAATAATGAAACTAACTTCATGGTGTTATCGGGAGAATTAAGCAATATGTTACCTGTGAGGGCCTTGGAACAGACCTACACATATATAGACTATATAAGGATTATTATGTCTACCATCAGTACTGTGCTTGCCAACCTAATGCTGAATTATTACCTTTGAAATTTTTATCAATCTTATCTTGATATAACTCTTACCCATGGTCATGTCTATTTTCCCTACTATGAATTGCTACTTATACCTTAACCTATTTTTTTTCTATTGAGTTTCTTTTCTTTTTCTTGTTGATTTATAGAAATTCCTCAGATACTCAGGACACAACTCCTATTTAGGTTTTGTGTGGTACATGTCTTCTCTCAGCCACATCTGTCTGTCATCTGTGGGGACCTATTGGGTGCAGAGCTTCTTATTTTGATATAGACAAACCTATCAATTTTTCGCTATTGCTAGTACTTTGTGAATCATATTTAAGTACTCCTCCCTAGATCAAAGTCCCAGATTTCTTTTCATACATATGTATCAAATAGCTTTACATTTTCACCTCTGGATCTTTTCATCCATTTCAAATCTTAAGACTTTAATCTCTCAGTTTTCAGCCCTACACTTCCCCTAGCTTACTGCTGTCCCATGGGTCCCCAAGTACTGAGCCTGAATCAGCTTCTCCTGTGTTGAAGTTGGGAGAAAAGTGACAGCTGAGCTATGTGGGGTGAGGAGCGGACATGGTATCCAGTTCCTCTGTATATAGACCCTTTTTTTTTTTTTTTTAAGAAGGACAGTGAGAGACAGAGAGAGAAAGAGAATCAATTTTATGTAATTTTTCATGTGGGTTTCGTTCCTCCAACATTTTGTTTTGTAAATGGTACTGGGGTTCAAACCCGCATACTCGCGCATGCCAGGCAAGTGCCGCAACCACCCAGCAACCACTCCAGCCCCTGTGTATAGACTTTTAACCTGTTTATAGCCCCTAATGTCACCCTTGGGCTGCCCCCATACACTGAGTCTCAAGTCTGTTCCACCAAGTGGCTCATTTCCCATCAGCACAGCCTCTGCAGCCCAACTTCCTGTAACAATCCAGCAGCTTTCTACCTTAAAACTATGTTGAACACCCTATCAGCCAGTGAATCCTTTGGTGTTTCCTTTGCCCTTCGAAGTTAAGATCTTCATGAAGTTTTCCTCACCATCCCCCAGTCCCAACAGTAAGCAGAACTGTCATCGTCACAGTTTCTCAAGACAAAAATATAGAAGTCGTCCTTGATTTTCCTCTTTCCCTCATGCACTCTTTCTAATCCACTGGGGAAAATCATGTCAATCCCACTTGCAAAATGCGCAATGGCTCACGCCTGTAATCCCAGTGACTCGGGCGGCTAAGGCAGGAGGTTTGCAAACTCAAAGCCAGCCTTTGCAGTTTAGTAAGGCCCTAAGCAACTTAGTGAAATATAAAAAGGCTGGGGATATGATTCTGTGGTTAAGTGCGCCTGAGTTTAATCCCTAGTACAAAAAAAAAAAAAAAGGCAGCTCGTGTCTGCCCATTTTCCACTCCATGCCACCATGTCAAAGTTGATGCCCGACCTCAAGCTGGGTGACAGCAGAACCTCCTCGCCACCCTCCTGCTTCCCTCCGGCTGCAGACCGTCCACACTCCACGCTCCCTTTAGGGAAATCCTGTTCAGCTGCAGTCATAGCACTCCCATGTTTGGGCCTCCAGTGGGTCCCCACTGTTCTCAATAAAATCCAAGCTTTTCACCAGGCCCACGGGTTCCTGTGTGAGCTGGACCCCCACCCCTAACCTGCCAATCTTACCACACCAACCCTACACACTTCCACAATACACCAATCTCTTTCTCACTGGGACAACAGTACCTACATCCCAACCTGGAAGTTCCTCCTCTAGATTTTTGGCTCTGTCAATCTTATCATTCAGAGAATCAATTTTATTTAGTGCTTCATGTGGCCTTTGTTTCTCTGACCTGGTGCTGGGGTTCAAATCCTTGCACATGCCAGGCAAGTGTGGTAACCACTGAGCCACTGCTCCAGACCCCTGTCTTATCATTCAGGTTTTAAGCCAAAATATTTCTTCAGAGAAGCTTTCCCTAAGGTTCACTGTTCGATAGATCTTTCCACCTCCACCTCACCTTCCCTTATTCTCTACCATATCATATTGACCCAGCAGCTTCATCTACCCCATGGCAGATGGCTGATGCCAAGAGCTATGTACCCCTTTTGGAGATCAGAGACAGGCACCCACCCCATGTTCTAATCAGTGTAATCCAGTTGGCAAACCACCATGAGCATCAAATCTGCAAGTTCAGGGTTGCCATGAACACCCTCCTGGAAGAAGCAACGCTTCTGCACCATGGCCTTCCAAGGCCCGGATGCTCACAGGGAGTTCACTACTGAGGCAGGAGCTGTGCCCCTATGCCACCCTCAGTGGGAGTCTGGGGCAGCAAAGACGTCCTTCAGGCTAATTTACTGCTGTAATAGCACCGTCTACCCTGCTGCTCACCCCATAATTACACAGGAAACAGCCCCAAAATTGTCCTTGAGAGACTGGACATGACTCTTGCCAACTGGGTTTGGCTGGAGGCCCAGACATGCACTAAGGACATCCAAGGCAGAGAGCAGTGGGCAAAAGCTGGGCCAGGCCCCAGGGAAAGGTGGGGGCTGAAGTGACGCCCACTTCCCAGTATTCTGTTTCCCCAAGAACAGGGAGAAGAGGAAGGCTGCTACTTTCCTGCTGTATTTCTGGTTAGTATGATTTTTTTCATCTGCAGATAATCCCCATACCACAGTTCTTGCATTTATTAAAAATCCTGGCCACATTCAGGAACCAGGAAAAGGAAGACACTAATCCAAGGACATTTTGTCCCACTCAGGATGGTGTATTAGTTATCTATTGCTGCGTAACAAACTACAAAAAAAAAAAAATACACACATTACTTATCTCAGTTTCTGTGGGTCAAGAGCCCAGTATGACTTACCTCCTTAGGGTTGTTTGCAGGTTACAGTGGCAGTGTCTGCTGGGCTGTGGGTACCTCAAGGTGCAGCGAGAAGAATCTGGTTCCCAGCTCACTCTGCTGGCAGGATTCAATTCCTCATGGCTGTTGGATCAAGGGCCTCAGGAGGCTCCTTGCTGGCTGTTGACATGAAGTTGCCTTCAGTCCCTTGCCACAAGGGCCCTTCCAACATGGCAGCTTACTTCACCAAAACTCACATGCCAAGAAGGCAATCCACTGGCAAGAAGTAGGTCACAGTCCTTTCCAATTTGATCACAGAAGTGACATTCTCCGGGACTGGAGCAGTGGCTCAGCAGTTATGGTGCTTGCCCAGCATGCGCAAGTACACAGGTTCAAATCCCAGCACCCACGTACACAACTAAGTGTCAGAGCAACGAAAGCCTTGTGAGAAACTCAATAAAAATTGGTTCTCCCTCTCTCTCTCTCTCTGTCCTTCTCTCTTAAAAAAAAAAAAAACCAGAAGTAGTAGTAGTAGTAGTAGTGACATTCTAGGGTTGAGCGTGTACCCCACTGGCACAGTGCTAGCCTAACAGAGTTCTTGGGTTCAATTCCTAGTTATCCCCCCACAACACAAAGTGTCATCCCATCACCAAGGCCACGTTCTATTGGTTAGAAAAAAGCACTAGACCAGTCAAACTCAAAGGGAAGGAGGGTTACACTATCAGAAAGGGTTCACTGGGGGCTACCCAAGAAGTCCACCTACCATACAGAAGGAACAGAAAATTCATCAGGGTATTCAGCAATAGTATACAGTGAGCTTTTGTTAATTTTAGTGCTTAATTAATGGCTTAGAATTAGAAAAGATTAGTGGGAAGTACAGAAGTTAAACACCTCTCTTGTATATAATAGGACTACCTGGTGCCACTGTGTCTTTGGAGATAACAAAACAAACCCATCCCATTCCCCTCCCCCATGTCCTTCACCCCCCAACTCCAGG
>PVKS010042041.1:0-15666 GCA_004027875.1 Aplodontia rufa
TTTTAGATTAAATTTAATTAAAATTTAATAGAAACTATATTTTTGGAAGAGTAATTAATATTTTCATAGATTTATGAGCAGTTTAAATATTTTATTAGTAACACAAGAAATTTGTCTGCTTTTTCATAACCCAGATAAATTGTGGTTCATGGCTTTTATTTTCCCAAGGCATTTAAAGTCATATCCTACAACAGCTGTGTGTTTCATTTCTGCTGGGGAAATAGTCTATGAACACAAATCTGTTATCATCCTGGAAAATATAACTTTTGCCTCATTTCAACAGTAGAGTTAAAGGGCGCTTCACAAAATCTTACATTTAAATCATTTGACAACATTCTCATGTTATTGTAGCGCAGTAGACTGGGCCATTATCTCATAAGAATTTGATCCCAAGATGTACCTATTTTTAAACTTATGTCATATATATGATAATTCAAAATGATAGAATAATAAATTATAAAGATATATCTTGAGACTCTTTAAACTTTAAAGCCTGTTTTAATCTCCTCAGTAAATACATTCAGGTACCCTATTATGGACCCAGTTGTTACCAATGACTCACAAAAAAGGTAATTCCTCTCCCTATAATCACTTTTGGGGGGGCCCTGGGGATTGAACCCAGGGGCACTTTGCCACTGAGTTACATCCCCAGTTATTTTTATTTTTTTATTTTGAGACAGGATCACATTAAGTTGCTGAGGCTGGCCTCAAACTTGGCAATCCCCTTGCCTCAGTTGCCTGGGTTGCTGGGATTACAGGTGTGCATCACCGTGCCTGGCTCTCCTTAGAACCTTAAAGACCAAATCACGTTGAATGATCAAGTTGGAATATAAACTTCATACAAAAGGGCTCTGCTTCCTCATTTTTTTGTGAGTGTGCCAACTTAATCTCTGTTTGTTGCAGTGCTGTGGTAACAACCTATAATTTCCAGTGTCCATTTGGGAGATAGAAACCATACCAATTATTTGAACAGAAAGAATTTAATATAAAGAATTGTTAAGCAGGCATGATGTGGTTAAATAAGGAATTGAGAAAGGATAACTCTTAGGTATCATGGAAGTGGCAACTCCAGTTACCATCGCCAGGGCTTGGCAGAACAAGAGGAAGAAGATAAGGTTACTACCTTTAGAAATTCACGGAGGAACCTTGTGTTCCTGGGACCCAGACCTCTGAGGAGGGGCCCCCTGTTGGTTAGTGCTGGTGTCCCTTGAGTAGTGGTTCATGAAGGTGGAAGGGATTGCTGCTCTGGGGTGAAGAAGCAAGGCTGGGATGACATTTACAGAAATAGGAGGCCGATGGGAAAGGGTACATCCCCTCTTGCTTCAGCCTTGAGGTCTCTGGCTAGCATCTTCTACTGGTACAGCCTAACATAAATCCAGCAATCAAAAGCAGCAATGTAGATTAGTTGTAGACCCCCAGACTCACAAAGTGGCATGGAGTTGTGGATTTGAGCTGGGAGAGGGCAACTCGTTGAGCACTTACTGTGTGCTGCTAAATCCTGGTACGCTCCTACATACTCTGTGAATCATCTCTTGCCCTCTCCATTGGGAGCTCCACTCTAAACCCTTTCAACATTCCTCATAGATCTCTGAATAAAGGCAGATATCCTTAGCTTGATGGGCCCCTGCATGATTTTCTACCTGTGTGTTTCCAGCCTTATCCTGTACCTCTGCCTCTCAGTGGCCTTGCTGGCCTCCCCTTCAGTCCTCAAATGTGCTGTAATCTTTTATCCTTCAGACTTTTGTATGCATTACTCCTTGTGCTTGAAACATTTTCTTCCTCCCCTTTGCCTGGGTTAGTCCTATTTGTTGCTGAGATCTTAGCTCAAGAATAATTATTTCTTCAGGAGCATGCCTCTTATGTCTTAGACTAGATGACACATCTTTGTTGAAGGTTTCTATGGCTTCCTTATATTCTTTGCGATTTGTTTGATGCCTGTTTCCCTACTCTTATTGTATCACAAGTATAGAGGTGATGTCTGTTTTGCTCACCACTGTTTCTTCAGTGCCTACAAGGTATGTGGCACACAGTAGGTGATCAACAGATATCTATCACATGACAGAATAGCTGAACCAAATTATTACACCAAATTATTTTGTGAAAATTATTTCCACAATTTAGGATGCTGTTGTTGGAAGTACTGTCAGTTTATTATTAAAAAAAAAAAAGAGTTGATAGGAGCACTCTGGAAAGATGTCAGTTTGGAGAGGGGATGGGTCCAGGTCCGAGACAATGAGCCCAGAACAATAGGTGATAGTTTTTTTGCAACTTACTTCAAAGTCTGGATTTCCAGGGCAGTTCGGTTTCCTATATTGTCTTCCTTCTAGGGAGGATCACCCCATCAACAGGTCCAACAGAACGTAGTATGGTACACGTAATACTCATTCAGAGGTGCACGTATGTGAATAAGTGTGTGTGGGGGGGATTGGTTTTACATTTTCCACTTTTAAATTTCAAAAGAAAAGGGATTCTTTATCCATTCACTTATTTAAATCTTTCTCAAAGTCTGGGTTGCTCCTGCGTCAGTAGCACCACAAGCAGAGACACCATGGCAAATCCTGACAGCACCACTAAGCCAGGGTCAATCTACTTTTGCATGAAGGGAAATCAAATCAGCACATCTTGCATTTTCAAGGTTGCAGTGACAGATCTTCTGCATTTTGCTCTTCATACAACACACTGTTCCATGAGAACCAGAGCAGATGTACACACGCTGAACCATCCAAGTTCATTCTCAGAAAAGAAACATTTCTTCAAAGGAAGCATGGCCTGCCCACCCCTCAGACAACCTTTAATGTTCTCAGAAGAGCAGTTTGCTTTCCTGGTGTGCTATTGTTTCAGACGTCTTGTGTTGATGATTAGGGTCTTTGCTCTAGGAATGAAAGGCCTACTCTAGCGATTTCCCCAGAATGACAGATTGATCTGTACCAAAGGTTTCTTTGAGTCTCTGCATTGCAAAACAGAAAAGTGCTTACAGCTTTGAAATGATGGTTCCAGTTTTTACCCTTCCCATCAATGCTTCTAAGATGTGAAGACATTTACGGTCAGGGCTTACACTTAACGTACCGTGAGTAACATATCCCCCCAGCAATCTCTGCAAGAAGAAAGTTTCTTACACGCATGTTTATGCATCTAGTTATCTGCTGCTTCAACTCACACTTTTGGAGTGTTTACTATGTATGACGCACTGAAGCTATTAAGGTGAGCGGAAAGGACATATCACAAATAAACAAGATAGTGCCAGGCAATGATGAGCACCGTGGGGAAAACAGAGATTGACTTGTGGGGCTGATGTTAGGTGGGTAGTCACTGATGACACCGAAAAGATGACACTTAAGCAAAAATCTGAATGACCAGAAGGGACTAGTCTTATTGAGATATAAGGGAAGAGCATTTCAGACAGAGGATGAAAACTACACTAACGCCCTCAAAAGGGAATGAATTTGGCTAAGTGAGACCAGAACATAGCAGAGCGAGGGACCGGGGAAGAGACCAGCCTTGAGACACAGAACGGTGACTTATGTTTTCCACACTCTGTACCATTTGCCTTGTTTATTATTTCATAAATATTTTCTGCTTAAGTTCAGTTGGAATATCCAATTGCTTTACTACACTATACATACCAACAGCTAAATATCAAATACAGGTTGAGAAAATAATACAATTCTGAGCTTATCCTTGGATATTTTATAAAGCAACTACTACATTATACATTTGTGGGTGTTGGAAAACCAGATAAATGACATTCTGGCTATGGGGCCATAGATAATCCATATCCTAACCAACTCTGATAGAGTTGCCCCATTTATAAAAACCTAAATAATAAGGACATGTCACTACACAGCTATTGATTAAAAATGATTAAAAATGTACTGAAAATGCAAAGTGCCAGTGAGAATCTAAGCAACCAGAGCTCTCATATGCTGCTGGTAGAAAAGAGAAATAAATGATACGGACATGCTTTAGTCAGCTTTTTTGTTGCTACGGCTAAAAGACTTGACAAGAAGAAAAAGGTATTTAGGGGTTCAGGGTTTCAGAGGTCTTAGTTCATAGAAGACCAGCTCCATTCCTTGAGGTGAACATCATGGCAGAAGGCATGGATCCAGGGAGCAGAGAGAGACTCCATGCCAGATACAAAATATATATCCCAAAGGCATGCCCCCGATGACCCACCCTCTCCAGCCATACCCTACCACCATACCATTAGCAGTTAATCCCTATTAAGGGATTATCAACTCACTGATTGCATTAGGGCTTTTAACCCAATCATTTCACCTCAGCTTTCACATTCTATACGTGAGATTTTGGAGGACACCTTTCATCCAAACCATAAGAAGCCAGTTGGACAGTTTCTTAAGAAGTTAATTATCCACTCACCATGTGACCTAGAAGTCCCACCTGTGCATATTTACCCTACAGAAATGAAAACTTATTTTCACACAAAGGCTGTACATGAATGTTCATAGCAGATCTATTCATAATCACACTCACATGCACGCGCACACACACAAAATCCATAAAAATCAAACTGAATGCCTTTCAACATTTGGATGGCTGAACCATGTTACCTCCACCCAATGGAATACACATAGCAATGAACGTAAGAATCTACTGATAAACGTAACAACTTGATGAATCTCAAAAGCATTATGCTAAGTGAAAGAAACTAGTTTTAAAAGATTACATAATATATGATGCCATTTATCTGGCATTTTCAAATGACAAAGCTATGGTGCTAAGGAAAATGGGTCACTGTGGTTGGGGGTTGGAGGTACATGTAACGAAAAAGAATTAAATAAAGTTCTTTGGGATGATGAAGTCATTCTGTGTTCTGATAGTGAGGGTTAGATGAATTTATTCAGGTGTTAAAGTTTATAAAATTGTACACTGGTCTTTGAAAAATAGATTTTTTTCATGCATTAATCTAAAAAATGAAATTCAAATAGGACCCTAACCATCAAGAAGTATGTTGGTGTGTCTGAAGAAGAAAAAGCAAATATTTAGACTGATAAACAACAATTTTGGCAATGATGATTTCTGCATGCTGTTAAGTCATTCCCTTTTCCAGACTGGGAGGTCATTTTATTGAACGTGAATTCAGAAAGTACTAATTACTCTATCATCAAGAAATTCTAACTCATTAGTGAACTATAATCAGATTTACATAAATTAAAAGTAGAGCAAAGCTTTGAGTGTTCAACAGACTATCTTATACTGTACAAAGTGGAAGGTGCTATGAGAAACAAAAAGCAAAATACCGTCTGAGCTTACATCTCACAGGGACACTACCCCCAGAAGACAAATAAAAATAACACAAGACAGGAACTCAATTAAATAGGATTCCTGAGAGAAGCACAACGTGTTCCTGGATATTGAAAAGGAGAAGAGGTCATATCAGATTAGGTATCAAAAGTCCAATGGAGGGGACTGGAGCGATGGCTCGGTTACGCCGCTTGCCCAGCATGTGCGAGAGTACACGGGTTCAAACCCAAGGACCAACATACAAAACTAAGTGTCAGAGCAAACTAAGTGAAAAACTCAATAAAAATGGATTCCCTCTGTCTCTCTCTCACTGTCCTTTTCTCTTTAAAAAAACAAAAAAGTTCCAATGGAACTTTGATTTACTGATCTGGTTTTTCATAGTCTGCTTGTGGAAGAAAGAGTTAATAAGAAAATGAGTTAATTTCAGAAATTTTATTAAATAATAAAACATTTATTCATAGGTTGTCACGGAGTCCTCAGGGAGTAGTGAGGCAAAGCATACTTCGGGAAAAAGCATCCAGGGCTCAGAGGACTCGCAAAAGTGGTTTCTGAACATCTGTGTCCTAATCAGGAGGTGGGGAAGGGGTTTGAGCTAATGCTCAGGACTGCTCCATGCCAAGGTGAGATTTGAGAAAGGGAGGGAAAAGGATGGTGGGAAACAAGAGAACTCAAGGGGGGGGGCCTCCATTTTGTTATAGACATGGTTTGCAGGTTGTTAATTCTTTACTAGATTTTACATCCCATAAGAATAAAGCTTTTCCTTCCCTGAAATCACAGCCTACCCTAAAACCAGAGTATGGAGTATAGAGAGCCATGGAGGTTACCTCATAATCTACATCAATCTCCCTTGAATTCAGATTTTTCTGTGTGTCCTTATGAACAATTTGCTTGAGCACATCTGGGGAGGCTCTGATTTTTCAGGCATCTCATTCTGTTTTTTAGGTAGTGCTGGTTATTAATTAAGAACAACTTTTTGGAGACATAGCAAAATCTATGTTCATAGCAGCTTAATTTATAATAGCTAGAGTATGGAACCAACCCAGACGCCCCTCACTGGATGAATGGATCCAGAAACTGTGGTATATATATACCATGGAGTTCTACTCAGCACTTAGAAACAATGAAATTGCAGCCTTTGAAAGTAAATGGATAGTGATGGAAGAAATCATGCTGAGCAAAGTTAGCCAAACCCAGAAAGTCAAGGGTCGAATGTTGTCACTCATTTGTGGAGGCTGGAGCTAAACACAGGCCGGCGTGAAAGGCAGACAATCTCATGTATTAGATCAAACAAAGGCATAGCAACACATAATCTAGGGCAATCATAGATATGTATCAGGGAGGAGGGGGAGGAGACAGGTGAGTGAAGGGAGAGCGAGAGAGAATAGGGAGGGGGAAATTTTGAATTAAGAACATATGTTGTCATATTGTTACTTTATACCCATTTATGATTGTACAATAACCCAATTTCTTAATAAAAAATAAAAAGACCTTGCTATAAGCTTAAAAAAAAAGAAAAGAAAAAAGAGCAACTTTTTCAGTTGAACTCTATCTCCTCTGTGACTTCTGCCTCTTGGGCCTCATTACACCCCAGCATCCTCACAGACATCCATTCACTTCTAATGTATCATGTGTGAATTCATTTCTTGAGCCTACTTCTTGTGTAAAACCAGGGTGATAATAACTACTCTTGAAGGATGATGTAGGCATTAATAAGATGATATACATAACTATCAGACATAGTGTCTGATGTAGACATTCAATACATTTTCTTTTCTTTTTTTCCCACATTTATTAGAAGTATATAGCAATACAGGATACAGATGAGGGGGAAACATTGTCAAAACAGTAGCAATCAATGTGTATAAACTTTGTTAACCAGGGGTGATGCCAACGCATAGATAAACTACTATGGGTTTCATCTATTGCAGTTTCCCCCAGAAGAACTCATGTGTTAAATGGGTATCTAGTGTAACAATTTCTTTTTTCTCCTTCACTTTAAGCAACAATATTTCAAATAATCATTACCAGGTGTCCCTGCTTTCTCTCTCTAAGCACAGTTTTCCTTGTGCACTCATTCATTCATGCATTCATTCAATTGTTCATTCATCTATTAATTCTATAAATAGTTGGGCATTTACTAAATGAAAGACTCTGTGCTAGGGCACGGAGTCTAACCCTAACCCTGGGGGAAGAGAATAGACAGTGTTCTTAATCCTGATCTCCTGGAGTCTAGAGTCAAACAGATAATAGCTCAATGCTAAAATTGCCATGGAGTCATGATGGTCACATGGGGACTTTTTAGTACCAGAATGCTAGGATAATTTATTGTTATTTCTCTTCTGATGAAACCTGGGATTCCAAGCCTGACTGTGGAGAGATGGTTACTTGAAGATTTTGTAAGTGATGTGGCAGCCCCTTCTCAGTACAATACTAAAGACAGAGGTACAAAGCAGTATTGGAAAGGCAGGCAAGGTGGAAAGACAAATCAATGAGATAAACAACAAAGGAACTTTTGGATTTCTTTTGTGCTTATCTGAGGTATGCCTTAACTGAACATGCACACATGCAAAGATCTCTGTAAAATTAGAGTTGGGGTAAAATTTTATCAGGGAACAAACTTTGATTAAGACCCTTCAAGGGATCCCTCCATCACTGGTTTGTCTCAAATGTTTGGTTATTTTCACAAGCAGTGGCGGGGTAAGACCTGTGTGTTTCCGACTGACTATAGATATTGGTCCATCAGATGACTAAGAGTTTGTAAGCATTGAGTCCCTTATTTTACATTTGTAGGATATAGAATCCTACTTCCACATAGTCCTTTCAGAACAGGAGCATGGCTTCCACAGAGTGGAGGATTGCAAACAATGAGAAGTGAAAATATGTCTACAATTCTGTAGTTTGACAAAATGGTGATTCTCAGTGTGATCTCTCCACCCCAGTGCAGATGAAACATGTAGGGTCCTTAAAAACAACAACAATAACAATAACATACAGTTTCTCATGATCCACTTCAACCAAATGAATTCAGATTTCTAAAGGGATGGGGACTTAGGAGTCTGGGTTTTGAACAGGTCTTCAGCAAACCACATGCTCATGGATATTTGAGGACACTTCTGTTAATACTGAAGGAAAACAAAGGACAACGGAATGAATAGTAGTCCTGATGGAGAATAAAGGAGGAAAGTTCTCCAACCAGTGAGCTCAGACATAAAAAGAATCAGCTATGTAAATTATGGTACATCCATGTCATAAAAAATTAGTAGTCAAGTGCTGTAGATAGATATTCACATAGAAATATATCTGTGATATACTCTCAAATGCAAATAGTTTACATGGGATAATTTCATTTTTATGTGTATATGCATAGGAAAATAACTTAGATTCATTAGTCCAAAGAATATTCATTGAATTTACAATGGTAAACAAGACTGATGGTGTTCTTTGTTGATGGTCTAGTATATGTATATATATCATTGTATTAGCACCTTATTAATTTTCCAATTTTTCTCTAGTGCCCTTGGATTTTATAAGAAAAATAATAAAAGTGAATATGAATGCTTTTCTCATATATACCTTTGATTTTTATGAAACATGTTCCTTACTGAAACATGTTTTTTAACAGGGTACTTACCTGCCCTCATCTTCTTTTACACTGGTTTTTTTTTTTATCATAGTCCACTCTCTTTTCTCTATCCGAGTCATCAGTCCGTATTCCACCATTTTTTGTGTGTAGAAAAGTCAAATTCATTTAATTTATTACCCATACACTATGTATAGGCATACAAACAACAGCTTTCATAAATGTCATTCATGATCATCTTTTCTTTTGTCTCCTCTTCTAAACAATATGAGGCTTTCTTCTAGTTCAGGCTAAACAGTACACAAGTGAGTAGTAGTTCCTTAAAAAGACTGTTCAGGAGGCAGCGAGAACTTCTCAGCATGTTTTAGATAGGTCTTTAGTGTGTAATTGTTCCCTGCAATTGTGTGTCCAATTCTGACTAGTGTCATTCATAGCACTAAACAATACTGGAAAGGAACTAGTTACTCGAGTACTTTCTTAGGAAGGGCCCTGAACTCAGCTCTTTTTGCTGAGGGAGGGGCCGCAGGGTGAAAGGGGAGTAGCAGGAATTTTGTTAGGCAGCCTACCTTTCTCTCCTCTCCAGACCAGACTTGACTTTAAGACACTCTTCTGTTTTATAGACATAGTTTCCATGAACCTTAATAATTCCATAAACTATGGGAAGAATGAGCAGGTGTGACTTCTTTTAAATCCAACTTTATTGGAGTTTGAGATCCAGAAAGCCTACCGGACAAATATTCAGTTGCTCCAGATGATGCAAATCTAGAAATGACAAGCATGTTTTCTTCCCTTTTTCTTCTTCTTTTTGGCTTAGCAAAGCCACAGAAGCTCTAGATTATAGAGTTTAATGTGCTTTCATCTCACAAGGCTTTTGCTTGATTTCCTCCTTACAGGCCCATTTCCTCATGCATTTCTCGTATTAAATAATGGCCCACATGCAAGTTCATGATCAGCCTTTGTTTTCTTCTGGACTAGGGTGAGGGCTTAGAGCTGTGGGGGAATGCAGGTGGGAAGAGGATAAATGTCCCTTCTTTGGAGCTTCCCTCTCACATTTTGGAATGCAGGTGGGAAGAGGATAAATGTCCCTTCTTTGGAGCTTCCCTCTCACATTTTCCACTCTCTGCTAAGTTACTACTCTTCACTGAAGAAGAGAGAACATTGCTGAGATTGCTGTGTGGGACCAGGATTGTGAGTATGTTCATGGGAATTTCAACTTCACTCCAGGATTACTGTCACCTAAGGCAAAAGGGACTGTGATATATGAATCTTAAGAATTGCACTCTATTGTTGTTTAATCCATTTCTCAGCCCAAATCCATTGAAAGACTCTTTCTGTGGACATCTGGAAACCTTTTAAGATTTTTTCCTATGCATACTGGAGGCTCTGCAAGTGCTGTCAACTCTAATGCAATTTGAAAGTTACAAATTCATAAGAACAGCTGTGAGTCTTAGGAATTTCTTCTAGCTGCCTAGTAAACGCAGGGTTGTGTCCAGATTGAAATGGAAAGTTCTTATTGGGCAGCCAAATGTTTTTCAATTTAACATTTTCCATGTGCTCTTGAAAATATCTAGGTGCTTAACTATTGGAATTTTCATTGTGATTTTTAATATCTGCCTGGTCCGTCGAAAGCACATCAACCCAGACTGCTTACACATCTAGGAAGGTCTGTTGTGATCTTTGAGAAGCCACCGTTAATGGAAGGCAACATGGTAGGATGGATGGATACGTGACAGTGCTGATTGACCAGAAGGAAAAAAGATACAAAGAGGGCTATAAAGAAAAAAAAATGAACATGAATGTAAAGCTATGGCACTTTCCCCCCTCTCGTAGAGAAAACCTGAAAGACTTTATGTATTCATTGTGTATACACTTATTGTTTTAAATGCTTACAACATGAAGATAAAACCAATACAGGGAATAGAACAGAGGAAAAGACTTGCAGATTAGCAAGGGCAGCAGAGTGTTGTAGATGCTAACAAAAGTATCTAGAAATTGCAGCAGTAGCGTAGGAGAAGAGTGTCAATCCTGCTGGGGTGAAGACGAGGGAGGAGGAAGAGAAGACTGTGGGAAAGTAGATATTTGCCAGTTTTGTGAAAAGGCGGGGACTGTTCAGTCTGTGAAGTCAAAGTTACAGGAGCAAAATTCAAGTTTCTAAGAGCCTCATAGGTTCAGAGGATTTGTCTGACCAAAAGGCTGGGTTCTGGGGGTGAAGATTATAGAGGCAGGCAGCAACCTCTAGAAAAGCAGGGCCTCCACCCTCATGGCCACTCTGTGGAATATTAACATTCCTTACACATCAGCACTTAGCTTGCTGTTGGTTTTTAATCGGTTGATGCCCTCTTTTATGCTCTTTCATGTTCAAAAGCTAATGAATGAAAATGACTAAAATAACCAGAAACTTTCATATTTATTAAATTAGTAGATATCAAGAAAACAATGTCTGAAATGTTCTAAAATCAGCATTCTGTTGATAGGAGGTGTAAATTGTTATATTTTGCCTAAAACTTTATGCATGTATATCCAAAACCATAATATTCTTTGAGTCACAATCACATTCCTGGAAATTAATCGTTAATTTTAAGATAAAATCTGGGACTTTGTTTCTTGCATAAATTGAGGAACCACGGATGATTGTCATTCCGATTAATGAAGAAGAGATTAGAAAAATTATGTCTTCTTGTTTGGGGACGATGCAAGGAAGAGTGCATGAGTCAGAGTTACAGTTACCTTCATGAAGGTAACCCAAGCCAAGGGAATAGCACTAACAGTAGTCTTTATCTGGTAAAAACACTTCTGGTTCCAGCAGAAGCAAACTGGAAACTTCCAATAAAGATGTCTCAACACTTCAAGGTCCTGGAATGCCAACAATAAAGAACTCCAGTGAAGATGAGTTCACAGCAATATGTGACCTACTTCCAGGTTTCCAGATCTCCTGCTCCAAGGACCATACCTGACCAAGGCCTCCAGAGGCTGCACCCTGAAGTCCACCATTGCATTCGTGCTAAAGTTACAAACGTGCATGCTTGCCACAGGCATATGTGGCAGGGGTACAGAGGAAGCCTCCTCCTGGAAAACTCCTTTGACAGTTGTCTTTGGCATGAGGTTTCCCCAGAGGCTTTATTGAATCTCTCTCAGATAGGCTGCAGAAGCTTCCACTCACCATCCTTACCCCCTCTTTCTCTCAGCGCTAGGCTTGCGTAATGGTCTGAAGTGCTCTGTCAGGCTCCCCCAGGCCCCTGCTCATTTTATCTCCCAAACATTCCCCTAGTAAAGTCCTTGCATGGTTAATCACACTTTTTATGTGTTTTTCAGAGGAAGCAGGCTATAAAGTGGGAATTTGGGACTGTATTTTCCACCATCTAGAATACGAAAAAGACCTAGTCTTTGACAGAAGATATATCACAGATAGTTTCTGGCACAGTGTGGAGGCTTCATTGTTACATATATGTACACACGTGCACACATACACATGCGCACACACACACGAACACACAAACACAATGTAATAACATAATTTGGTCCATCCCATTACTGAGAGCCTGAGAAGTTCTGTGGTAGCTCTCAAAGGGTCACATACCCCCCTACAATAGGTCAGACACAGATGAGGGGCAGATTGACAATATAATTGTCAGAGTCACAGAGCTCCAGAGATGTTTGAATGCTCAGCCAAAGCAGGTTAAGCTAAAGGAAAAATACAGAACACTGAAATGTGGGATGGGGACATCTGGATGATGCCTTAGGATGTTACCTCTTCTACTTCCCCAAGCCTTCTGGGCTTACACAGGTGACTCACCTTCCATAGTAAGGGCTAAAAGTTGTATGGTGCTAGAAGGTGCTATGAAATCTCATCCTCATAACAGATGCCACATTCAGGACCTTACCCTCACCTCCTCTATTGCCTTCCAAACCAATAACTGGGTTACCCTCCAGTGTGCTGTGACTGAGATCATGCTGGGCCTAGTAAGTTAAGAAAAAATTGCAATAATTCACCAGCATGTACCAGCAAGAGCCAGGCATATACTCCTGGGATTAGGTTTTGAGGGTGCTTCTTGAACAAGGGGGCTGGACTGTATGATTGGATAAGCAAGAATTCTTTGACATAGGGCACTTGCTTGATACCTGGGATTTAACAACCTAGAAAAAGTTGTTAGGGGATAGGGCAGACTCACTGTTAGGTGGCTTTTAGAAGGCTGGATAAAATTATGGTCAACTGTCATAAAGTAGAAATTCCTGAGTTGCTCTGGAAGACGGTAGAGGAAGAAATAAAGAGTCTAAAGAAGTAGGTATGCTGGAATGAATATATTATGTGAAACCAGAAGATTCACCAGAGATGATGTTCCACAAGAGGGACCAGAGGACAAATCATTCAACAATACCATAAGAAATATGCTGTGAGAGGGATATCAGCATCTCTGTTTGCCTAGTTTGCAGATCGGGGGTTATGGTAGAAGAGGCAGTTCACAGCTGATTTTGTTATTCCTGAGGATGATGGAGCTCTGGGAAGTCAGGGGACTGACTGTAAGAAACGATAAAGGCAAGAGGGACAATCAGGAGACCGAGGACAGCTGCCCCAATAAGAGTCATATCCTTCACCCAATTCCTGGACCTGAGACAAGTTTTAGATCTGGAACCCATTGACTGAATAGGTGGTCAGGTAGCTAGGTGGACTAAGGCAAGGATATACTGTGGCAGTTCCCTCAGTCCTTCCTCAAGGGACTTTTGGCTGTTTATCTGGATGTGGGAGAAGGAAATGGCCAGTCATATTTAGGATTAATGGGCACAGGTTTGAGCTGATATTAATACTTGAGACCAAAAGTGTCATCATGGTGCTTCCTATTTGAGTGGTAGCCTATGGGGGCCAGGTTAGAAATGGGGTCCTGAAACATTTACCTATTTTCTGCTCCCAACTGCATGATTGGAAGTGATATATCTATATCATATACATCTATATCTATATCATCATCTGCATATATATTCAGAAATTGTGGTAACTCCCAGAAAGTTTTCCTGATCTGTGGAATAAGACCTATCAAATCAAATGGAAACCTTTGAAGTTGTTTATTCCCCCTCTGTCCCCTTCCAAGGTAATAAATCCAAACATATCACATTAGATGAGTTGACAGTGGTCATGAAGGCCATGATTGAAGGCCCACAGGATGCAGCATTGGTGGTTCCTATATAAATCACCTATATTATTCTGTTAAAAATTGGATGGATACTGCAATGAGTGGGATGCTATTAAACTTAAAAGCTTCTTCACAGCTAAGAAATTAGTTGAGAATGTGAAGAGGGGGCCTACAGAAAGGGAGAAAATCATGTCCCGCTAATCCTTCAACAGGGAGCTAATATCTAGAATATACAAAGAACTCAAAAAACTTAATACCAAAACCACATTCAACCAAATTAATAAATGGGTGAAAGAACTAAACAGAAATTTCTCAACAAAAGAAATACAGAAGGCCAATAAATATATTAAAAAAGTTCAACATCTCTAGCAATCAGAGAAATGCAAATCAAAACTATCTTAAGATTTTACCTCACTCCAGTCAAGAATGGCAAAGATGAAGAATTCAAACAACAGATGCTGGAGAGGTTGTGGGAAGAAAAGAACCCTTATACTCTGTTGGAGGGACTGCAGCCACTCTGGAAATGAGTATGCAGACTTCTCAAAAAATTATGGGTGGAACCACCATATAACCCAGCTAACTCACTCCTGGGTATTTTCCTAGAAGAAATAAAATCAGCATATTACACTGACACAGCTACATCAGTGTTTACAGCAGCATAATTCACAATAGCTAAATTATGGAATCAACCCAAATATATGTCTCTGGATGAATGGATCAAAAAAATTGTGGTATATATATAAAATGGAGTTCTACTTAGCTACTAAATAGAACAAAATCATGGACTTTGTGGGTAAATGGATGGAAATAGAAAAAATTACGCTAAGTGAAATAAGCAATGTGCAGAGACTCAAAGGTCGAATGTTTTCTCTCACATGTGGAAGCTGGAGTAAAACTAAGGACAGGAAGAAAGATAGTCAAGTTTATACGTTAGAATCATCGAATTTGGAGTAACACATGATCTGGGGGAAGTCTAGTTATCAAGGGGGAAGGGTTGGGGAAGAAGGAAGAGGGAAGACTGGGGAGGGAAAAAGGGTTATAAATACTGTACGGTATACTCCACACCCCTGAGAAGCTAAATAATGCCTGCAAAGACATATAGGGCTGGATAAGTTTAAAAAAAATGTGTGTGTATATATACACACACACACACATACATAAACACTGTATGGTATACTCTACTTCCCTGAGAAGCTAAATAATGCCCATGAAGACATATAGGGCTGGAAAAGTTAAAATACATATGTGTATATGTATACATACACACACAGACACACACACACACAAATACATATACATTTATAGCTTTAATCAGGAGGAATGCAGTAGAGTTGTGAGACTGGTGAGTGGGCATGGTGGGGAGGAAATCCCGGGTAAAGGTTCAAATTACATTATCATGTCATGTCCATGTATGAATGTGTAATAATGAATCCTTCACAATGTAAGACTATGATGCACCAATAAAAAAAATTGGATGGATTCTAGAAGTCCTGTAGACTGCCATAGACCTAATCAAGTTGCAGCCACAAGTTCAGGGGCTGTTCCAAATGTAGTATCATACCTAAAGATCAATAGGGCCTAGGTTTATACTATGTCACTATTGATTTGGTGAATGTGTCATTTTCTATTCCAAATAGAAGCACAATGTGTTTGCACAGATGGACACCAGTATTCATTTACTATTGGGTCTATATTCCT